>SJYO01014747.1:10061915-10219428 GCA_006410555.1 Capra ibex | reverse complement strand
CTTTTCTGAGACTACGACCCTCCCTAACCCCCGTCCTCCTCTTCCCCTGTTGGCTCCTACTCTACCGACCTACCGTAGTGACTGAGCTACCTGCACTCAGACTCACTTGAGGGCCTCAACCACTACCTGTCCCTCCGGACCACACGACGCTAAGTACCCCAGCGTTTCTCAGTCTGTACTGACTCACTGACTTGACTTGACTTGACTACCGACTAAGTGCAACTCCAAACTATCTTTTGTTGTTTTAAGACATTTCGTTAATAGAAAGTTAAATTTTTTTCTTTACTTCTCTCAACCTCTACTCGATCTTTCTGTCTACACTACTACGAATAAACCTGAAGGGGGATGTTCTGTTATTTCTCAAACGACTCCAACTTTACTTCATGGACTACTCCGGTCTAAACAAGTTTCTCCCCGTACGTCCCACCTGGACCCACCCCTTTTCAGTCCTGTCCCTTAGATCCATTTTCTTAGTGTAATCGATCTTACCACTTTCACTTCTCGACCTACCCTACATTGTCACTTTGACCTCCCCTTCTTCGTTGAAACTCTTTGGGGTGATTCTCCTCCACCTGTCTTCTGCAGTTGTTACGTTACCCCAGACTATTCCTTCTACTGATTCATCGGACAAGTGGTACCGAGAGAGAGACACTGAGACACCAGATAAGGCCCGATAAAGGAGGGGGAGGAAGGAGTAAGTGGATGAGTTTTGGGAGTCCTCGACGGGATCGAGTTTACGGGAGAGGGGTAGTATGATAGTCGTACAAACCGGGATGGAAGTTCTTGGACGGCGAACGGGAGGATGTTGACTCCTGGTCGGTGTAAACGAACCGAACTCTGTTACTCTCAACCTTTTTGTCTCTTCGTAAAAAATTCCCTTCCCTTCCCTACTACTTTTCCTACTTCTTCGTCTTTTGTCGGTACCGCATCCGACCCAAAACTTGGACCCAGATAGCACCTTGGAGAAGTCCGGAGGACGAACCTTTTACTTTCCTGATGTTTTATATGAGAACTCTAAAGACTGTTGGGAGCGACTTGATTGTTTGGTTACTAAGATCTTGTCGCTTTTTTTATCGACAACGAGTACTTAACACATAATGTCTCGTTTATTGTTGGCACAGATCTAAAGTCTATACTGGTTTAATTGAAACGTTTTGACGGATTGATTTAGTGTTTAATTTACTCGATTCTTTACCTTTTCAATGTACTCATGTACAAAAATTCTGGATTTTTAGTGTGTTATCAAAAATCTAAGTCTTAGTAAATCACCCTTAGTTATAGTTTATACCTTGGTTTAATCGTTATTAACGATGAAAATTCCTTATTATTAAGACCATTGGTCTTTCCTATATACTTTAATTATGATTTTTAATGGCTCCTTAATAAATTAACAGACTGAATAGTTCTCTTATGTTGGTCTACGATCATTTATCTTAACTTGGAATATAATGAAATGAGAGTACACAATCAGTTTAACCTACAAAGTCCTTGTTTCTTCGTTACAACTTAACTATGTAATACACCCACTATGTATTACACCTGTGATTAATAGACACGATTAATTGAATTAAATAACACAGGATCCAAGTGTCTCCACGTATTTACTGTTTTATAAACCCCTGTAATACGTTACTCCGTTTACAATTCCTTTAACTCTGGGAAAGTACTTGAAGTTTCGTTTTTGTACAGTTATTCTTCTAAATACTTTATCGACAATATGTCTTGAGGTGTACGATCACTTGTCAAGAGTTTAGGAAACTTTTTTTATTAAAAATGGATTTGTGACTTTTAGGAAAGTTCTCGTAATTCATGTTCGTGTATCATTTTATTGAATATTAGTCGTGATACACGGACTGTGAGAAGAAAAGAATTTCGTCACTTAAAATTAAAATATCAATGTATATCATAACGTTTTTCAGTCTGTACTGAATCACCGACTTGTCGTCGTGTCATCCAGGGTATCAGAAAAAAAAAAAAAAACCGACTTCATATCAACTAAATGTTACAACACAACTAAAGACGATATGTCGTTTCACCGTGTCAATATACATATATGTAAGAAAATATAGTCCCATCGTTAACAACGATCTCGAAGGGATGACCGAGTCACCATTTCTTAGAAGGACGTTACGTCTTCTTGGTCCAAACTAGGGACCCAACCCCTCTAGAGGACCTCCTTCCGTACCATTGGGTGAGGCCATGGGAACGGACCTCTTAGGGGTACCTGTCTCCTCGGACCACCCGATGTCAGGTTTCCCAACGAGTCTCGACCTGTACTGACTTCACTGATTCGTCTTTATCGTCGTTAAAAACGATTAAATCAAGGTATAAGTTATAACTAAATATGTATGTACACATATATATTTAAAAAAAATGTATAAGAAAAGGGAATACTAAATAGTGTCCGAAACTTATGTCAACGGACAAGATATATTATCCTGGAACAACAAATAGGTAAGTTATCAGGTATAGAAGATCCACAGAATGTTTCTACTCGAGAAATTCAGTAGTGTTGTTGGGATTCTTTAACTCTGATATGAGGGTAAAATCATTCCTGTATTCCATATCCTTCCGAGTCCTGTTGTATCCAGTGTTTATAGACTCGGTCCTACATTTCGGGTCGTCGGACGAAGGTCTCAGTCACAATATTCGTGACGGGAACCGTAGTTAGAGTCATTAAGTGACCAGTTACCCTTTAAGTACGGACTCAGAGGATTACCGACGATCTTTTAGTCCCAAACTCATCAGTCACCCCTCCTTCCCACAGAGGGGTGGATCGGATCGTGTTAATAAACCTCGTAAAACTCATGGAGACACTTCAGTATACGATCAGTCACCGTGGTCGTTGAAGGTTTATAGACCCAGTCCGTAAAGTTTGGACCTCTCTGACCGAAATGGTACATACACTCCGTCTCTCTCAAGTGAAATCCTATTTAGTTTATAAATTTAAACGAAACGACCATGACGGGGACAGTAAGGACGGTTCCGAAGGTATTTACCGGTACCTGTCTTTATAACAGGTGTTGTTCGGTCTCTTCTGTCGGACAGGAGGGATTCGGGTTGAGGTTACTGAGTGATCCGTAGGTTTCGTACAAGTCGAACAGGAATCCTTTCTTTTCATTGAGTAAGGAATCCAAAGGGTACTGTTCTATTAAATAACAGGTTTGGTCCATGAAAACTCTTCCTTTTCCCTTTGATAATTATTACCGACGTCCTTTTTATTTCTACTTCCGTCTCCAACGGGGTACGTGTGACCCTGTATGGTAGTAGTGTGACAGGTACCAAATAAAAAAGTGGAGATAATACTACGTAATACAGAAAAGGGTCAAACCGTAAGGAATTGAAGCCAAAATTCGAAAAAGGACCTCTGTCTCTCTACCGGTACCGGTGTGCAGGTGTTTTGGTAAAGAGTCGTCAGCGGTGGTTGTCTGGTGTTCCACTTCCCCTTTACAGAGGTCCACGCAGACCGTAGTGTACCGGAGACCCAGTTGAGGAGTCCTCTTAAACGGACATAACGTTTTGATGTACTTTTTTCGGACTCTTAGACTAATGATTCAGATATTTCACCGAGTTCTGAATTATTAAACCTCTTAAAAATCTTAAAGAGTAGTACCGAGACGTCTAGGTCGTCCGTATAAGATAAGTAAGTAAGGGAAAGTATGACTGTATAAAAATTTGTTTATAGATAGTATTGACCTCTAGTTACGAAGGAAAATGAGTACCTTTTGTAGATTTAAGTAAGTAAGTGAATGAACGGGGTTAACAGACTAACAACTGTACGGCCCATGACACGATCGATGATTCTCAATAGTAAATTTAGTCTATCTATAGTACAGGTACGGGTATCTCGAACGTCTTTGTCTACCTATTCCAGACGTTTTTGACTCCAGTCATGATACTTCGTTTGACCTTCCTATATTCTACGGCTCAACTCTTTATTGTTCTTCCTATAAAACAACAAACAAATAAGATGTTTACATATAGTTCACAGATGACACTCGGTCGTTGAAAAGATCCGTGACTCTAAAGTCACCAAAATTTTTTTTCCCTGTACTAAGGACGGAGTATCCTACATGTCAGTTGACCCCGCCTGTCTGTTGTTTGTGCCTGTCTGTTGTTTATGTATTGACTCGTGTCCAATGAAATCTAACGTTTTGTCACGGTAGTTTCTGAGATTTGGGGTATTCCGTTATCACGCCCCCAACCGTTTGATACGGGGGGAGGTTTCGGTTTGGATCGGGTGAACGACGGACAAAGATATTTATTTCAAAATAACATTGGCCCGTTGAAGGGTAGTGAATGCAAGACAGATACCAAAGGAATTGGTATTTTGACGTCTCGACTTATCACCGTTGTCTCTGGTATACCGGGTGCTTTGAACTTTACAAGTGAGAGTCCAGGAAATCACTTTTTCAAACGACTGGGACGCTATCTCTTATTATCGACTACTGTCTACTCCTCTCTCCCCTTTAGGACGTATTTGACTCCTCAGTCCCTTATAAAGAAACGTTTATACTGTAAATTGGTCTCCGGTCTTTCTCTTTCTTGATCAGTGTCTTTAGTTACCTCTTTCTCGGAAGGACAGTCTCCTTTAATATCCTCGTTTTCTAGGGTCCGTCAGTTCTCCGGGTCCTCGACTTTCCTCTACACCCATCGAACTCACTACTCCCTCCTTTCCCTACCACCTTCTCCGGTCCAATTTCTCCCCTCGTCCATGGGCTAAGTTTTCCGTAATTCCGAACACTACTCTGCCAACCGCACGTAGGACTTTCGTTACCTGTTGAACCTGTCTATAATATATTCTCTCATTACACTAAACAAACCTTTAAATTTCTAACGAATCCGATGATAACATCAGTCTTTCCATCTTCGATTTACGATTCTTGTAGTCCTATGACATGGACAGTAGGTTCACTCCCCATTACCTTCGAACTGGTCATCTCACCGACTCCCAAAACCTTTGAACCAATGTCCCTTCGTATAACTTCGTTTTCTAAAGATATGACAATCACAGAGATAGACCTCTTCCGCTACCGTGGGGTGAGGTCATGAGAACGGACCTTTTAGGGTGCCTGCCTCCTCGGACCACCCGACGTCAGGTGCCCCAGCGCTTCTCAGCCTGTGCTGACTCGCTGAAGGGAAAGTGAAAAGTGAAAATACGTGACCTCTTCCTTTACCGTTGGGTGAGGTCACAAGAACAGACCTCTTGGGGTCCCTGCCCCCTCGGACCACCCGACGGCAGATACCCCAGTGTGTCTCAGCCTGTACTGAATCGTCGTCGTCACAGAGGTAGTCGCACTCACACCCAGATTCTAACCATTCTTATAAGTCGAACGAAAAAAAAAAGGACGACGAACTTTCTTTGTGGATCTCGGTCAGACTAGGGCTCAGAGGAACTTGAAATAATAGGTTTCTACTCGGTGTGACAAACTATTAAACAGACCTACCCTTATAGTATCACTAGTAGAGTCTCGAATTTTATATCTCCCGATCTCTCCGTACCGTTGTGTGACACCATATCAGGACAGAATAGAACCCTAGGGGTTCTTTCATCTTAGACTTTGTCCCGAATACCTGTGGTGTTTGTTTTCGATTTATTCTTCTAACACGTTCCCCTGTACGAACTGAACTAGTGACGACACCGAGTTAAGTAGATCCCGGGAGGTTCCTTGGGAATCTTATCTAAGTCTCTACGATTCCCCTCCCTAGAGTCCGATAGTGGTTTTCGAACAGTTCGACAGTTGGAGAGACGAGGTAGTTGTTGAGTTTATTTTTCACTCAGATTTAGTACACTACTCTCTGTGTTGTCACAGGATATTTTTGGGAATTACCGGACACTTCGTGAACATATATGGGAGAGGGTAAACTGGAAGGATCCAAAAGTGTGTTAAGGAATCGTTTTGAATTGTAGGGG
The DNA here is from genome assembly GCA_006410555.1 of Capra ibex. Classification (NCBI taxonomy): domain Eukaryota; kingdom Metazoa; phylum Chordata; class Mammalia; order Artiodactyla; family Bovidae; genus Capra; species Capra ibex. Next base: position 10,213,514 of record SJYO01014747.1, on the reverse strand, counting down.
TAACATATCTACTCGTTTGACTCGGAGTCTCAATGGTACCTTTGTTGTCTTCGTCCTTATCTTAGATGTGGAGTAGGAGTCGACCGTAAAAAACGAGATCTGGCCGGTGAAGGAGATTTATTGACTCGTTTTCAGGTCACGTTGTCTCCTAGTTCGGAAATACACGCACTTGCACCTTATTCCTCTAGTTTCCGATTAAAAACGACCCTCCGCTCGTTACCTCCTCTGAGAACTCCTTCGGTAGAACAAGGTTACTCGTCTACAAACCATGTCCTCGGGAACTAGTGTAAAGTCATAACAGTCATGACTCTTATTACGACAGTGAGTCGAAGGGGAGAAAGGTCGGACTCATTAGGGTCCGAGAAACCAGAGACGGATACTATTTTAGTCAAAGAGTAAGAGACGGTTAAGGGGTCCAAACAATGTCGAAAGTACCCGGGGTCACCCCCTCCCACCGATCCTATGTCTGTGGGAGTCACACGAATCTTTACGACGACGACGACGACGACGACGACGATTCAGCGAAGTCAACACAGGCTGAGACACGCTGGGGTATCTGTCGTCGGGTGGTCCGAGGGGGTAGGGACCTTAAGAGGTCTGTTCTTGTGACCTCACCCAACGGTAAAGGAAGAGGTTACGTGCTCTTACTTTTCNACAATGTCGAAAGTACCCGGGGTCCCCCCCTCCCACCGATCCTATGTCTGTGGGAGTCACACGAATCTTTACGACGACGACGACGACGACGACGACGATTCAGCGAAGTCAACACAGGCTGAGACACGCTGGGGTATCTGTCGTCGGGTGGTCCGAGGGGGTAGGGACCTTAAGAGGTCTGTTCTTGTGACCTCACCCAACGGTAAAGGAAGAGGTTACGTGCTCTTACTTTTCACTTTCACTTCAGCGAGTAGCAGAGCTGAGAAACACTGGGGTACCTGATGTCGGATGGTCCGAGGGGACAGGTACCCTAAAAGGTCCGTTCTCATGACCTCACCCCAGGGTAACGGAAGAGGAAATCTTTACGATCGTTGATAAATAATAAATTCTTTTTATCCTAATCAGTTTTAAACATTTCTTCGGAGGGTTCTGTCGTCAACGGGGACCCGGAAAAGGGGAGTAGTTCAATCCACTGAACGGAACACACGAATTCAAATGTTTATCTCGGTTTCAGCTTTACCATCACTGGTGTCTTGGTAGGGGATACAAGGATGTGAAGTACTCTTTAGTGGAAACCTAAAAGAATAAGACGAACCGGTGTTGAGTGGACCTTTCACCGCACCTCCGTCGTACTTTCTAGCGTTGCTTTCTGACTCCACTGTACCGGTGGACCAGGGGGATCCGTTCTTTTGTTTTAAACGGGGTTCCTCATTTCTTATCCGAATAATATTTCTCGTCAGATCTAAGATATGATTAGATGTATTTTACTTTCATTTAGTAATCTTTTGGAGTAGAGACTTGACGGTAATTATTAATCAGTACTCTCTGGAGTGAACCCTAGGACTGAACATAGAGACTTCGGTTGAAATAGATACTAATAACGTTTCAATTTGGTCTGTAATCACGAATCCTAGGGGTAAATTTGTGAGACCAACCGTCATAATAGGAACAGGGTGTCCTACTGCCGTGCTATATCACATTTCTTGTACGAAAGATTTACTAACATTTGAGATGGCGTACACACACGGACTGTAGTTATTGGGGAGACTCGGAACTTAAGGAAGAAACGTCTTATCCTTATGTCTTCTTGATCCACTCGTCCCAGTTCGTGTATCATCCACAAGTTACTTAAGGGTGAATTATAACAATTATTATCATCATCGTAATGTTAGTTTTTCTTTTGAACGGACAGGTCACTGGGTGTTCTAAAGGAGTTTAATTGTAAGACCTTTGGTCCGATGAGACACGGTTGGTCCTCAAAGGACTTGTTTGTGAAAGGGGACGTTGACTTATATTTGGTCGAAGTGAGAGGAGGGTCGTTTGGAAGATTAATAGAGGTGACAAATGTCCCGGGTTGGGGAGACGATGGCTTAAGAGGTAATAAGACTGTCGGTTGTTTGATCCGGATAATCTTGAGTCGTGTTGAAAACGGATTCCGTCCTTGAAACACTCTGGTGTTTAGCAGAACCATAATTTTCAGCCACGTATTCTTGACGGGAGTCGAAAACGCGATTTAACGACCAAACTTCTGTAAGTAACGTCATATAACATAAAGGTGATATAAAACGAAATTATCTGAAACACCACTTCACATATTCTTCTCAAAATTTCGGACTCCATCGTGTGTCGGTTGAAAAAAAAGGGGGAAAATATATAAAAAGGTAGAAAACAAACAGTGGAATATAGCAAAACAACGGAGTGTATGTATTTTGTTGGACCGTTAGTGTCTTGTTAGGGGCCGTCAATCAACCTCCGCGTATAACTGAAATGATAATTTTCAACTTTGTTAGTTCGATTTCTTAGACACCACACAAAAAGACGATGAACGTACTCTGAGATTAAAATTTTGCTTACCTTTTATAGGGGAGACTTGCATTATCGCTAAAGTAGCTGGAACCAAATAAAGACACGAAAGCATGGCGAACGGATCCTGTTGAGACGTGAATGTCTCTCTTCACCTTCTTTTATAAATGGGTCGTAAAAGTAGGCTTTCACGGTTCCACGAAATACCGGAACTAATAAACTAAGGTCCAGTTAACTACCCGACTTACTACGGTCGAGTGGAACGGAACCAAATCCATTGTATGTAGTAGGGAAACAAGTGGAAGTACTACGGTACCGTTGTGGGTCCATAGGACATAGGTAGTGGGTCACACACGTACGTACGAATCGACTAAGTCAACACAGACTGAGAGACACTGGGGGACCTGACATCGGAAGGTCCTACGAGACAGGTACCTTAATAGAACCGTTCTTATGACCTCACCCAACGATAAAGGAAGAGGTCACCTAGAAAGGTTGGGTCCCTAACTTGAGTACAGAGGACATAGAAGACGTCACCGTCCGTCTAAGAAATAGAGACTCGGTGGACCTTTTGGGTTAAGGAAGAGGTGTGGATCTATTAAATACGTCCAATGTATTACCGTCCGAGATAACAAGTACGGAAAGGGTGTTAAGTCTGATAATATTAGTCTACGTACATACATATCTTACAAATACTTATGAATTATCCAGGGACCGACGGATTCCAGTGAACTCCTGTGTCGACACGTAGAGCCCACGTACACGACCTCAACCTTTTCGGAGACACCAATCCCCCGTAGGTGACACACGGATCCCGGGTACGAGTCCTCAACCTTTTCAGAGACACCAATAAAACATCGATAGGCACTCGATAAGACTCTGAGTCACCCCACACAGACCCTACCCCAAATCTCTAGTCCACGTAGGAAAACTCGATCCGGTGGGGAGGAACGGGTACGAATTGAAGGATGAAGTGTAAAGGCGGAGTTCATATACCTGGGGTTTAGTAATCCTTACCCGTGACAAGTAAGACCGATGAAGAACGATAAGACCCTCTTTCTCCCGGGAACCCACGGGCAGTGAACGATCGACAGTTTCTCTCCCCGGTCATTGCCAACGGATACGGGTAAGTTCTGTTTTAACATACTCCTTCAGTAGTCACCCCAGTCCCCAACCATAGGTACAACATAGTCTTCAACTCGGAGATAGAACGACTGGACTCTTCTTTATGTACCTCTTTATTTGGTAGTGGACACGTGATTCCTATCCCATTCACTTCGGATACGTGAGACAGAAGCACCTCGTATACCGGAGTAGAAGTACCTGATCTCAGAGGAGAAATTCCTCGTAGTTTAGAATATTCTCTCTTCTCCTAATTTATTTATTGGTACGCTTTGTGTAGATATTTATATCTACGGAAAAAGTATACGTAATAGTCTCCTAGGTGAAACCTATACTCTCTGTCTCTTGTAGTACGTCTTTAACTGGTTACTCCCTAACCTATTTTCAGTAGACTTTCTTTGAATATTCTCTCTTAGTGTGTCCTTTTCCGGGGTCCCGCCCTTCCTAGTCATTGGTAACTCTTTGGCTCCATTTTGGACGAGACTCCCCGTCTTCTGTGTCCGTTCCCTTTACCCGTCACCTCGACCTTACCACTTGTCCCTATTTCGTTTCCTTGAGACTTTCACTACTATGTCTCCCCTCGCAAATAGGGTTCCTGCCACCCTCCGGTGACTTTCCCAAAGTCTTCCCTTAAATGTGTTAGGCGAAGCCCTTCTGAAGGAGAAGGAGACAGAAAACATACCTCTTACTTAACTTCCTTTCGGTCTCCTCTTCAACTCTTTTGGTAAAACTCTCTCTACCCAGGTCCACTCTCTCTTATCATTGATTTGAGTCCCAAACCTCTTTTCTATGGATCTTTTCGTCTTCTACGAGTTCGCTGACGTCTTCTCAGATCTATACTACGACTTCTTCCTCTGTCAGAGACCTTCTAGGGTTCTCGAGGTTGGCTGGTTGATCACCCATCTGTCCGGCGACAACTCTGTCCTTTATGATCTTCGTCGTCTAAACTCTCATACAGTTCACACGTTAAAATCTATAAAATTCTCAAATAAAACTTACACTCATTAGTCTTGGGTCGAGGTTGATTTCTCTGTAGATAACTTTCTCTTAACTCTAGATAGTGTCTTAAGTTTCTTCAAAAGAGATCCTTTTCCCTTACGGTCCCGTCGGGTTTCTAAGGCCGTCGTCCTTAAGTAACTGGAAGATTCAAGACCGTAGCCATATTGAGACAAGTCGTAGAGGATCAGAGACACAGAGAACCAACGTTCACAGTTTATACCCTTCTCTTCCGGATTAACTAGGTCAAATCCCGTCCCTGGGTAACGACGAGAAAAGATCAGTTGCTCTATATTCCTCTGTAATATAGTGTTTATACCGGTGAGATAAGTGTAGTCAGTCTTACGATACTAATTTTTCAGATGTTTATTATGTAAGACCTCTCCTACACCTCTTTTCCCTTGGGAGGATGTGACAGCTACCCGTACATTCAACCACGTCGGTGATACCTTTTGTCATACCTCCAAGGAGTTTTGTGACTTGTATTTGGTTGCATGCTAGGTCGTTAGAGTGAGGACCCGTATATAGGTCTGTTTTGACATCAAATTTTTCTATGTACGTCGTTATAAGTGTTATCGGTTCCGTACCTTTGTTGGACTTACAGGTAGTTATCTACTACCTGTTTTTACACCATGTGTGTGTGTGTGTCGCCTTATGATGAGTCGGTAATTTTACTTACTTTGCTCCGGTAGACACCGTTGTACCTACATTAATCTCTAGTAGTATGATTCACCTCGTTCGGTCTTTTTGTCTGTGGCGTACTATAGCAATCGTACACTCTAGATTTTGTAGTGTGTCTACTTGGACAAATGCTTTCTCTCTGTTCGGGTGTCTTGGGCCAGTACGTGATCTTGGTCTGAGGGTCTGGATCTCCTGTCTAAACACCCGTGGTTCCTCTGTCGACCCCTCTCTGCGTGACTACAAAACCTGAACCATCTACGTCTGATGATGTGTATCCTACCCATTGATCGGTCCAGGACGACATTTCGTGTGTCTTGATAGAAGTTATAGAACTCTATTCGAAATTACACCACCAACAAATCAGCGATTCAGCACAAGCTGAGAACACTGGGACACCTGACATCGGACGGTCCGAGGAGACAGGTACCCCTAAGAGGTCAGTTCTTATGTCTCCACCCAATGGTGAAGGAAGAGGTCTTCGGTATTACTTTTTCTTATATTTTTTTCTTAGAATATATACATATTTACATAGTGAAATGACATATCGTCTTCACTTGTGTTGTAACATTCAGTTCATATGAAATTAATTTCTTTTTTTTCCACTGAGGTCGAAGTGGGTACGTTAAACCGGTGTGAAGAGTCCTTTCTAACATTCGACCTTTTATCCCTCTGTGGGGTTTATAAGGAACACACACATATATATGTTTCGATATAGACATAGATACATTAAAATAAATCGGAAACGTTCTTGAGAGACTCTAACTAGAAAAATATCGGTAGGATATCTCTTCCAGTGATTTGGGTCTCTTCAATTAGTCTGAGGTTCCCGTGTGTGAACCATCCACCACCTCGGTACTCAATTTAGGTGTAACCAGTTCTCATGAAAGTTTAAGTCTACCTAAGTCAGATATGAGTGTCGAAAAGTTTTTACATGAAAGGGTCGGTACCGGAAGAATACGTTCTACGACTCGTGGGGCTTTCTCTTTTTTTCTCTAGAGTAATTCAAATTAATACAAGATCAACTAAGTAGTCTGAAAACCTTGGACTTTACATACGGAAAGGTGACTACCCATTATACTAGTGATCTCCCTATTTTTACGTAAACGAGTCTCAATTTGTGTTCTAAACATTTTGTCGTACTGACGAAGATAAAGGTCAGGATCGGGTTATTCAGTAATTGTGACAATGAAATCCTCTGGTTTCCTTTCTCACCTATAGAGGAAGACTTCGACAGGCTGTTTAACAAGTGGTCAGAAACGAACTTAGGATACTATCTACCTACTCTAAGTAGAACTGACTTCACCTTTCTTCTCTTTATAGAGGTAGTGATAGTCTCCCTATTTTCACTAGTGTAGATTATTTTATGAGGTGTAGTGTGTAGTGTGAGGAGAAACATAATTTACCTCAACGCTTACCGTCACCTTTTATTCAAACAATATAGTGTTTCTTCAGGATCTGTAGACATCATACAACTGGTTTAGAAGAGGGTGTTCTTATATTTGAAATGTTCTAGTCCCGGACAGAACAAGTAGCGTCCTGGGTCCCAGTTTTAGTCACAGACCGTACAGTATGGGTTTGTAGATCGTGTACGAACGAACACGTTCCTCTCTCGTTGAGTTTAACGGGTCTCTCCACAGTTAGATCTACAGTAAAACACTTCAGGAAGAAAAGTCTCAAAAGACTCAAATACTGTGGTATCATTTCCGTTTAAGATAAAGATATCTTAGGTTATTTTTCAGTCAAGTATCCTTCCGTTACTTTAACTTATGTTCTTATCTGTTAAATAGGTTTCTTTTGTAATGTTAACAAACGAAGGTTATAAAAGAAACAAGGGAAATAGTCCAAAATAGGTAGGGTAGATAATTTGATTATCGTAACTATATCCACGTACCGTTGGTTGAGGTCATAAGAACGGACCTCTTAGGGTACCTGTCTTCTCGGACCGCCCGATGTCAGGTATCCCAACGTTTCTCAGTCTGGACTGACCTCACTGAATCGTATGTGTGTCACTCTCCCACCTATTTACGTTCGTTCGTCTTTTGTTGGCTTTATGGTCTACTTGGTAGGTGAGGATTTCGTAACGGTACATTTACCACTACGATAGTTATAAAGAGGGGACTCTCCATTGGATACAAGGGTCACCTGGACCTACAAAGTACCCAAGAAGTTAGTTTTTGTTTTGAGTAGTAAAATACTGTGTGTGAAAACATAAGATCACAAATTAATTGGTATACGGGAGGAAAGGGGTTCCTTGGACTTGAACTTCGAGTCCAGTGGTAGTTTCTGGGGGAGGTAGGGATGAAGACTAATCCCTGTCAGAACCGTTCGGATGAAGTCGGTAGAGAGGTGAGAAGTGTGGGAAGGGACAACAGAAACTCTTCGGGAGTGAGGTCAGATCTCATAGAGAAAAGATCAGGTGACATAATCGGAGTCTGCCTTAGGAGACGGAAACTGGAGACGATAAACGGACGATTAGAAGTGGTTTCAGTTTAAAGTGCCTAATTACACAAGGGAAGTAATTTGATTAAAATACCACAAATCCATGTGTGCGAGACTCCGTGTGTGATAAATAGGACCGGATATCTAAGAAGATATTAAAGGATATTAGACCGTGGTTTGATTTAGAAAGGTCGGACAGAAGACTGGGTGAACAGGAGACAAGTAAGTAAATACCTGGACGTTCTCTCGTAGTGAATACCTCAACCTTCGTTTCTGAGTCAGGGACGGGAGTTCTTCTTCAAGTTTCAGAACACCTCTTTCAGAGTACCGGGATACATCATTCCTACTTCTACCTGTTAAGTCTCAGAAAAGTTTGCCTATCGATAAAGAGTTCGAACACTATAAGTCCCAACCAAAAGAAAACAAACAAACAAACAAACAAACAAAACTAATGTGTGAAGTGAAGAGACAAACGTTCAATAGGAATAGGTGGATGGTGTGGATCTCCTGATAAGGACCAGGAAGTTGTCGGTTGGATTGGAGGTTATCGACTTAACTAAGTCCGTTGAAAAGAAAGAAAAAGTGGACCTTTAGTCTATAAATCCGGAGATCCTTAAAGTCGATGACCAATAGATTGAGTCGTTTGTTGGACATTTATGAATAATTTAACTATAACGTCTTTTTATTTAAAGGATCTTTAACAAAGTGTACCTCGTAAGTAAAATTTTTTAATCTACTTTGTTTTTAAAACTAAGGCTCCAAAATAGGGTCTAGATGATTTAGTGTTAAAGGATCTCTTTCGGAACTATTGTCCACACAAATTGTTCGAGTAGTCCTCTTCGAACTCTTTACAATAAAACTCAGTCACTAAGAGTTTCACTCCAAGGGACCGGTCGACTATTATTCCTCTACTCCAACTACGAAGAGACGGTCTTTGGTGTGAGTCTCTTGGTGAGAGAATCCGATTTTAAGAGAAAGGGACCGTCACAATACTCTGTCATAACAGTGTTGTTGGGGTACTTTCTCCGTCACGCCCCCCGTAACGATGTCTTTTACTTTGGTTCCAGTTCGCTTCGATGAACTAAGTGTCCGTACTTGTGTTGAAGTAACAACGACCATTCTGTCTCTACGAATATAGTGACGATGACAGGGATATATAGGTATTTTGTCGCATACACTTCATGGGGCACGTCACGTCCTTAGTCCTTCGGAAGTTGTCCACGAAATATTCCTGTCTAGTTCTTCAGCCAGCAGACATGTGGTCTTTCTCTCGCGAGGGGTTTCGGTCGGTTGACCTTAGGACTAGTACTTGAAGATCGGAGGTCTTGACTTTGTCCGTACTAAAGACAGAGATAGTGAGTCTTCTGTGTATTAAAACTGGTGGAAGGTGAAAAAGGAAGTCTTAGGTGTCGGGTGGTGAAGACTCCTTATTTTGTTCCCTCCACCTGGTCTGGTCGTACGATGGGCCTCAATTTTCTCGAAACGTCTACATAGAGAGGATGACGTCCGATCCATACCTACGAGGAGACCTTCCCTTCTATCACTTGTTCCTTACTAGTTTATTGTTTAAAGAGAGGAAGGATGGGGACCGGGACAGAGACAGTAGTGGACCATTTCCCAATTTTTCACATATAAGAGTCCGAAGTAAGTTCAACGACTTACTCTTGAAGGACCTCCACCTCCCGACTTCGTGTAGTCGACACAAATTGACCGGGAGGGTCTCTACGACGGTACATGAGTCTACACTTCAGGTGAGAAGGTTCACTCAGAGGTCCTCATCTTTTAATTTACGACCGGACTATTGACCATAGACCCGACGGACTTTCGTGTTTATATAGGAGTATTCTTGGAAGAAAAAACTGTGTCATACTGGTTCCGAAGTTGACTGGTTATCTTTGTCTTTAAACTCTTTCCGGCATAGTAGTAAACCCGGATTTTAGTCTGAAAAGATAGTGTAACGTAGACCTATAAAGTCCTATATCGATTTTGGTTTAAACTTTGATTAACTGGGTCCTTTGAAACGACGATGTAGGACTTTATAGGTATATTAACTTCTAAAAACAAACAACAGTAATAAAAAATAAAAGAAAGTTAAAGAACCATAACGAGGAAAAAAGTAAAGCAACATACATAAGTCAGTGTTCCACCTTTAGACAAATATAGAAGTTACCAAGTTTTATATGTTATTCAAACTGAGGTCAAATATCTTATTTGTTCTCTAAGCCTACCTCGGGAGGGGGTACCTGAAGTTTTTGGGATTATCCGTAGAGACACTTTGGGGTATTAATACCTTTTCCGTCAACTGTGGGGACAGGATCTCTCATAAAGGAAGAATTAAGAGTATCGATATCTGTTGACTCCTCTCTTTTGTCCTTGACTTCGTGAGTCGTGGTCGGTTTGTCTTCTAACAACAGCAAAACCGAGTTGACTCCGCCAGTGATCTACTACAAACTTTTCTAGTTGCATAAATTATCCGAGTATCACTGAACCTTAAATTGTTTTTTTCTTTCCTCCCCTCCCTCTATCCTTCTTTCGCTCGTTGAGACTTGGTGAGGTGCCAGAGTCACCAAAATGAAAAGTAGAACTCTACGGGCCTTCGTGACTGACAACAACAGTGAGACCCGGGTCCCGCGGGGAACAAAAGGGTGCGACCAGAGACGGTAAAGACCTCCACCACATGTATCGTCCCGTGTCCCGATGTCGAGAAACCGTTTGAAGAAGTGTCGTCTTTCCCGTTTGTTTCAAAGTGTAGTGAAGGATAAAGGGTTGTCTCGACACCCCGAAGGAGGAGGGGTACAGAAACAAATACCTTTATTTTAAATTTTTGTAGGCCTACACCAACTCCCCCCCACCCCTTTTCTGAATTAATCTTCGTCCCTTATTAGTCTTTGAATGTACCCTACTTTATACATGAAGCACGAGAGAGGAGAGACGGCACATGAACTCTTTAAACGTATGTAAGACAGGTTAAAAGATTCATTACTCACTTTTTCAGTTTACGCATATCGAAAACTAAGTATACAAAAAATAAGAAAAAAAAATCTTTAGTCTATGGGGTCTCTCCAAATTGAGCTCAATAAAACACCTCTTGCCATAAACCTAATTCTAAAAAGTCTACTCCGATTCTGAAAAAACCAACTGGAGACTGTACTGGAAATCGAGTTCATGGAGGTCCCCTAGAATCCGAATAAGTAGAAAGGCGAGGACGTGGGTAGCAGTGTCTCGACTCATGTTTCACCTGAGTCATTCCAATGACTCAGTTGCATTCAACCTACAATATTGGATTTAAAAAGTGAGCGGTAGACATTTCTATTATTGTTATCATGTCTCGGTTCTTTAGCACAGTAAACATCAAAGAATTTCGGGAAGTTTTAATCTAGGTCTTTCTAACAGTTACCGAGGAACTTCCTTATTCTCCGTTCTACATGTCACAATTTGAGACTGGAAAGGTTATGTTTGAAAGAGGAGAAAATGTATACATATATAAGGGTTGTTTACATTTTACAATGCAAAGTCTGTTCTTCCGTAATGCGGTTTTGTTGGTCATTTACTATATTTTACTTTTGTCTGAGGACCTTTGTTGGTCCTCGATACAACAAAATTAAGCGGTTGTTCACGACTCTTGTAAGATACATGCAGATCTTCTACGGGAGTGGGAGTCTAGTATTGGATCTTTAGTTTTACAGAGGCCTACTTCAGAGACATTAGAAATTATTCCCTCACTTACGGAAAAAACTATACCTTGGTAAATCTAGAGGTTTCGATCTTCTTAAAATATGCTCCTCCGAAAAACAGGAATTCTTGTTTATCCATTTTGGGTGATGGTGGAGACAGGAGTCTATAATTTAAGTTCCGTTGATACTTAATTAAGGAAAAGTATAGGGTTGTGACGTAAGTAACTCTTAAAGAAAAGAAGGTCCTGTCTGGTCGTACAAGTTTTAAGGTGGTTCTATCAAACCGTTATTTGTGGGAATCACTTCGTCAATCACTTACTACGATTAGTAAGTACACATTAATTGCTCTCACACTAACAAAGAAATCCGTTGACTCTCCCCTCTACCTGGGACCTCTTTGTAGTGAAATGTTCTGTACTGGAATTGATTCAGTGTATAAATTCATAATAACCTTACTTACTACCTGAGTGTCATCTTCTAAAAAACGAGTGCGAAGGCACCTATGAGTAACCTTTAAGGAGATTTACAGAGATCTTTTATTTTAACCTGGTTTGACATAACCTTATTCTGAAGAGTCTAGTTAAGGGTTATAAAACGAGAACAGTTGACTCCTTATTGCTTTTTTTTTTTTTTAGAAGAATCTAAATAAGGTTGGCGTTCATCTTAGACCTTCACCTCCTTCCTTTATAAATCCCCTTGCTCTAAGTTTAAACCCAAATCTTCTTGTACTTTTTTTGAGATAAAATAAAGACACTTAGACTCTAAAGACGTCTCGCCTTGCCGGTGGGATAATAACCGACGTAATTTGTCAGACGTCTTCTGTCCTCGTCGTCGTTTTGGACTCCGTTTCGGAGGCTACCCTGCACCTTCTCCTTCTCAGCCTCTCTTTCCCTTCCGCTCGCCCTCTCCCAGTCTCTCTGTCTTTCCTCCCGCCGGGAGCCTCTTCTGTACTTTTTAATCTTGTCCTCGAGTCTCGTGAGCCCTCTCGGTCCCTTTACTGTCGACTTTAATCTTGTCCTCGACTCTCCTCGTCCGTCTTCCCCTGCCGTCCTTGGATCTTTAAATTCCTCCCCTCTTTTTGTGACTCTCTTCACCTGTCTTTTTTCTTTCGAGTCGACGTTGATTCTCTTGGACCCCACGCACACACAGGTCATCTGCTCGGGTCACGCCCAGTTTTGTTTAATAAACAGCAAGACTTTACTGAGACTTGCCCCCTGACCTTGTATGGGGTTGTTAGTTATAATTTAAAATACGGACGACGTGGAAAGTTTTCGGAAGTTCTTCTGTAACTAAGTTCATTCACAGTGTAAAAATTGACTGGAAACTAATAAGTGAAATTATCAAAACCTCGTCTTCAAACGGGGGACTCAACCCCACCAAAGATTCAACACCAAAACGTCGACACTCCTACACGACCAGGAATACCACCCCTTTCTTACGAGGTCGTCTTCTTCACGAGAAAAAGTAGCTTGACTTCGTGTATACCTCTTCGACCCCACCCCCACCCCAGGAATACAAAAAGTAATATCTCGTCTGTAAGAATCTTTCAGTTCTCCACACCATGAGAGACCAACCAAACCGTTTCACCAACCTCATAAAATGTTCAACATAAAACACCGGCCAAAATGTTCTCCTTTTATAGACTAAGGTCACCTTACCAAACCCTTTAGACTACCACCCAAAGGGTCTACTCCGGAAACGTCTTAATCGGTTAGTCCTGGGACCGTAACGTCTCACCTAAACAAAAACAAAAATCAAAAATCACAAAAAAAATTGACTACAATTTGTAGAGAGAACGTCAGTCTGTGAGTATCGTCCAGTCTTAACCAATATGATCCGTTTCGAAACTCAGACGTTACCTACTTATTCTAAAGTTCGACCCCATTTGGTGCATCAATACGAGACATAGAGAGTTTTGGATTTACGGCTTTGATCTCGGATCCGGATCTTGGATGAGAGACAGTATATCCTTCAGAGGGTACATAACGACTAACTCAAAAGACCTTCACTAGGTGGTAGAATAGACGAGGTACAAACTGAATTTACAATGGAACGGTCCTTAGACCACGGTCGACACCAAGAAGGGACTAGACTAAGACTTAGAAACGAAGACCACTGAGTAAAAAATAGGAGGTTGAGACAAGCTAAACGACTGAAATCGAAGAAATATAGGGGACTACCCCTTAGGGTCAGTAGTTGACCAGGACTCCTTCAGTTAGGGGTACTAGGTAGGACAGGTCCTTTTCAGGGGGTCAGTTATAGGATGACACAGTGACTACGATGTATTATAAACCTCAATTCCCTTCTTTGGGTCCGACCTCTATACTAAAACCTCACTAGTCATAAATCCACTACAAACTTTTGGTTTCATTTCCTACCTTAGTGAATTCTTCAGTTTTAATCTATCTCTATGAACGTGTGTACGAATCATCGAGTCAGTACAAGTCGAGAAGTGCTGGGAAACCTGATATCTGATGGTCCGAGGGGACAGGTATCCTAAAAGGTCCGTTCTTATGACCTGACCCAACGGTAAAGGAAGAGGTATCTATCTCTACTCTTCGTCCTTTTTTGTCAAGGACCGTACGAGACGAAGTAGAAGACTTCCGTCTTCTAACTCTTCTATAGTCGTCGTTCTACCTTTATCACAGGTCACTTCACCCCTCTCTCTAAGGTCTCTTTCACCACAGTAAGATACACCTTCCGTATAACTGGGACTATTCTCAACAAAGTCACTTGTCCAATTCACAATCTTCGACAAAAGTGACTTTGGATCTGTCGCATTCTACCCTACTTGACTGCCGTCGTTCATGTTCCGTCTCTCTACCTCGTTCTGGACCTCTTTCTCACCTCAGTGTCCTCCCTTTCTTTAATCTCGTAAGTTCATGTCTACTCCACTTTACCCCCACATCCTCTCTCCTCCTTTAGTGGTCTTGTCACAAGAACTCATCCGTCCTTCCCTACCCTACCAACCGAACTTCCTCCTCAAATCTAATGAGTAAGTATCATTGTTCCCCCTTTCATTCATCTGATGTTACCTATGTCTGTGTGTCATTTTACATACCTTCAAGAGACTACCGAGATAAGAAAAAAAGAGTAATTAACTTATTCAAGTTTTCGTCTCTGACTCCTACCACCTCCTCCACAATTGTTAAATCCATTTTACTGGACTTGGTTCTAACACTTCCTCTCCTTTTACCCCTTTAACATCTTTCACGTGACCGGTGATGAGGGAGGAAAAGTGTCGACTTTAAGAGGTCCCCCGTCGGGGACCATGAGTGTGACCGAGGTAGCCGTAGGGGGGAGGATCTAGGGTCGTAAACGTCGACCTAGAGGACAGCGAAGAAGTAGTCCTCGAGACGGTCGAAAAGCGTAAGAAGAGTTACATAGAGACGTATGGAGAGTTATATGGGTGTGGTTTAGCAAAGTGTGGTACCTGGAGAATTTTACGAGGGTAACAAAAATACTGGTCCATTGTTAACCCTGCAGAAAAACGGTGGGAAAAGATATAAGAAGTGATTCAAACGTAGAAGGAGGTGAGATGAGGTTCTCAAACGGACAGGAGAGGTTGGAGAAAGTTCTTCTTTAAAACAAGTAAGGGTTTCAGTCGATGTGGGATATGGTCACGAGGGTTCGGTCATAGAGGTCTGTCTGGAAAGGACGTGAGAGTGTGAGGTTTGATGAACCATTCGTAAAAACTATTTGATGAGACCGTTTAGTACGGCAACGACCGAGTTTGGTTCTGTAAAACTCGGTATAAAGAGTGTATAAGGTTTAGTAAAAGAGTAGGACTAAACAGATAATAACCATCGTAGCACTCAAGAAGTCTATACACCCAACATTTAACCTTTAATAAAACTAGAAAGGAGAAGGAGAGTAGAAGTGCAGGGTATTCGAGTGGTTGTCCGTCTCGGTAACAGAAGTATGGGATGTGGAGAGTTCCTCAGGATGTGTCCCGGAAATTTATGTTATCTATGGACCAATAACACGGACCACTGACTAGCAGATTATCAATACATTCGACTACCAACGGATATCGTACGATAGTATGAAAGAGAAGAAAGGGACGATGGTAACGTAGTAGAGGACGAGTCAAACGAAACTTAGGTGGTCATAACCGTGTCGTGTAACCGACTGGATGTTCTCTCCGGTAGGGTCAAGTAGTGTCTAGTCTCCTTCACGTCCTTTACCTCACTGATTTACAATATCTTGAATCGCATGTAGTCTTTTGTAGGAAGTACCGAAACGTTTATCCGTTTTTACAGTTCAGTCGAGAGGAGACTTTGGTAAACCTCTGTAAACGTTGTTACTTACGTACTAATTCAAATAACAAATCATTTGTCAAACGTCTGTAATCGGTTCTTTCTCAATACCGCCGTCAAATGTTTATTAACGTTAACTTAATCCGTCTGACGTTACGTTTTCGTCACGTTTATTGAACGGTTAAGGTATTTTACAAAACGTTTGTCTGAGACCCTCTTTTATCTTACTCTTTCCGTCTTTTAAGTCTTTCCCTACAAAAGACCCAGACGAGACGTCTCTCACTCTCCTACGGGAGCATAAAATGGTGCTCTGACTTCACGATCACTTTCCACAAATAAAAACGAAACGGAGTCTCTGTCTTGAACCGTGTCTGAAGACTCCTCCTTTTCCCACCGTACTGAGTCACTAAACCGTCAATTGTTTGAGTTAGCTTGTTTTCACCGTCTTATGAAAGTTTTACCTCACATACACAAGTGTGACTCCCCCTACCACCACACCCTTAGAACCGAACACCTTTACGTAGTCAGTACCTCTCACGTTAGATGCAGGTTCTCTTTGGAAACGGGTTCCAGTCCATCGGTAGTATATAGACCTTGTACAAATTGGTTTCCACAAATGAAATAATCTATACATAAAATATCGGATATATAAGTACAAAATAATTTATATATTTTAGGAAATAGTTTGTGTGACCTATTGTATATAAATTAATTTACTGTATATAGTGTGTACGTGTATATGTCAATACATATGTATCATATATATACTATGTCATTTACATATATGTCGTATACGAAAATATACATTATGTGTAAATTATTATATGTACATATTATTCAACAACAACAACAAGTCAGTGACTTAACACAGGGTGAGAAGTACTGGAAGACCTTATATCGTACGGTCCGAAGGAACAGGGAGTGGTTGAGGGTCTCAAACGGGTTCAAGTACATGTAACTTATTTATTTTTATGTACTGTAACTTATTATATATTACTATTTATATATATTATAAATTACTATATATAGTACAGTTACAGTTCTATAAGAGAGGATACGATCACCCCGTTTTTCGGAATATAAACAATCGGTACAACATAAACGGACATGGTTCGACAATATAAGTAAAGAACGGTGACTGAGTACTTAACTTCTATTGTTTACGTTGACCTCTGTGTAATCTTACTTGAATCTTTAGTTTACTTCTTTTCGAATGTACTACGAATTTGATATCTCAATGAGGGACTTTGACGAATCTATTCCTAAAAAATCGGTG
The DNA here is from genome assembly GCA_006410555.1 of Capra ibex. NCBI lineage: Eukaryota > Metazoa > Chordata > Mammalia > Artiodactyla > Bovidae > Capra > Capra ibex. The sequence continues at coordinate 10,196,610 of SJYO01014747.1, read as the reverse complement.
AAATTCAAACGAAAATACGAATTTTTTTTTTTTTGTCGTAGTCACGAAAGTATATATCGACCTTGTACTAAATCACTCTCTAAAAGACCCATTCTTCATGGGTCCCCCGAGAGCACCAATTTCCAACCGGAAAACAAAGTTTCACGCAGGACCGGTACACCAAAAGGACACGATTGGTGTGGGAAATAGTATACGATAACTAAGACATTGAGAGGTTGTTCTAAGAATGAATCTGAGTACGGAAAATCCTTCTTGTCTACTAGACTTTATTTGAGTTCTCAGGTTAGGGTGTTAGTTCCCCTACCCTGTTAACCAACTACATCACTGAGGATAAGGACGACTTTCTTAGGTTCTAGTTAGTGTGTAGTTATTCTTAAATTTCGTTAGTCTTCATACCTAATTCTTTCACATAAAGGTTTGAGAAAAGAGGTTGTAAAACTTAATTTGTCTTCTACGTATCGAATACCCGTAGAGTCCACCACGTTATTTTACCGTTGGGCGAAGTCAGAAGAACGGACCTTTTAAAGTACCTGTCTCCTCGGACTGTCCGATGTCAGGCATCCCACCGTTTATCAGTCTGTGCTGACTCGTTGATTCGTGTGTTTGTGTGTATTAAACACCTAAATGATAGTTCTACAGTATCTCAGATATATAGTCGTGTCATTGACTCATTACATTATTGACTCCGAACCCATTACCCCAGTTCATATAGTATCGACCTGTGAAAAATCGTGACTTTGATCTACGGTTTAGATGGGTAGTAAAGGTTTCTGTCTAATACCAATACGTTACAGATCGGAGTAAAACGGGTAAGTTTTCAAAATCGTAGATGGTTTTACTGTCACACTCTGTCTAGTCCGGGTGTTTACCTTTAGACCTGAACCTCGTAAACGTCGTAAAGTCAACGTTTCGTTAAGACATCGAATCTTCAACCGTATTCTCCTTCAAAGACTCAACCTTTACTTTAATCTCCTGTGATCTACTGTTCCCCAGGTCCGTGGCACAAAGGGAAAATGAGAAACGAGAACACAGGGACTTTTCTCGGTCGTAAAAGAGAAACGGATCAAAGTCGTGAACAACTAAGGTAATTGTCCCTTCTAACTGTCCTTCGTCTGTTAATATAGACTGTACTTATACCCATACCTCCCCTGACGACTTTACCTCTGGGAATGATTACCTTCTTTCTACTGGGGTTGGAAAACTGTCTACAGTTCATCTAACTTCAGATCACTTCAATATTGGTAAATTAGACGTAGTGTTCTCTTCTGTTTGATATTCCGACTATTGGAGAATTAAAAAATAAGATATTAAAAAAAAATGAGATATGAGATCTTTCTCTACCCTAAGAGTCGAACGATTACACCCAGTCATAATAAGTAGACCTCAAAGTTACCGTGACCCCGAAAACAATCAACCACCGGAGAAGAGACCCAGTTCCTTCTTTTTTTTATTTACTTTTTCTTCACTTATTTCTTTACTATATTTAGTTAGGTTCTTAGGATTGAGAAGTTACTCTAAACTGGAGTCAATGTCCTTACGTTAAAGACTGAGACAGAATTTCCGTAATCACTGAATAAATTACGTAATAGACTTTCATTGCATTCATACTTTTTACATGACCTTGACGTAAACCAAGATTTTATACCACCTCTGTCTTTTCAACCCCAAAAAAAAATTATAAGAAGATGGGGAAATTCTACCTACACACACATAAAGACTCATTCTTAACAAAATTTACGGTCAAAGAAATAAAGATGTCACAAGATCATCTCTACTTCTCCGTCCTCTTCTTCCCTAGGGAACATTGAGAGCGTGGGACAGTGTAGACAGAAAATGAGAAAAGAAACGGATCTCACGGTTTTTGGTGGGAAATGAGAGTACGAATCTCAAATACTCAGGTTAAGTTCCAGTTACATCGGACCAATTTAAACCCTACAAGGAAGTCATCCTCTTTAAAAGACTGTAATTTTAAACTACTGTGAGGTTTCACTTTTCCGTTCCTGTAGGACAGGTGACTACTGAAACGAGAACTGTAAAGTTTCCTCAACTGACACCCTAAGTCTCTCGGTGAGAGTGAGATTTCACTCACTTGAACTGGGTCATTTCGCTGTCTTGATAACCTTTTAAGTGTTGCTTGGTCCGTTATCCCTGAATTTCAGATGGTGAACGAACACTTTTGGTCTAATAAACACTATAAGAACTCTAGTTGTACCCAAAGAACTCACAGACACACCGCCGTCCGTCATGTGGAAACATCCACGTAGATGTTTCTGTTTCCTAAACTAGAGTTCGCCGAATTGTCAAATCCCTCTTTGAGTACCCGTATAATGAAAAGTTTAAATAAACTAACTTCATATCAACTAAATGTTACAACACAATTAAAGATGTGATGTGTCACTTCACTAAGTCAACATGTGAACATAAGTATAAGAGAAAGTATGAGAAAGAGTAACACCAGCTGGCGTCCTATAACTGATCTCAACGGGTCCGACACGTCATCCTGGAACGACAAAGAGGTAAGAAATACGTTATCAAAGGTAGACGAGTAGAGTTTGAGGGAAAGTAGGGAGGGGTGGGGAAGGGGAACCGGTGTAGTTCAGACAAGAGACATAGACACTCAGACAAAGACGAGACATCTATTGGAGTAAAGACAGTATCAAATCTAAGATGTATGTTCACTATATTATACCATAAACAGAAAGAGAAAGACTGAACTGAAATCATACTATGATAGATCCAGGTAGGTACAAAGACGTTTACCGTAATAAAGTAAGAAAAATATACCGACTGATTATAAGGCAACATATTTATATGGTGGAGAGGAAATAGGCAGGTTGATAACTACCTGTAAATCCAACAAACGTACAGAACCGACAACGTCTATCACGATGTTGTTCGTGACCCAACCCCCCGTCCCTCACCTCTTCTTACAGAAAAAATTAATCTCAAGAGAGACTTATATACGGGTCCTCACCTCAACAACCTAGTATCCCGTCGGAAGAAAAATCAAAAAACCCTTTTGAAGGTATAATAAGAGGTGAACTCTAAGAGTGGTTGTCACATCCCCCTAAGGGAAAGGAAGTGTACGAAAGGTCGTAAATAATAAACATCTGAAAAATTACTACCGATAAGATTGGTCACACTCCACCATGGACTAATATTAAAATCAAACGTAAAGAGATTGTTAATCGTTATAACTCGTAGAAGAGTACACATGTCCATATAAAAAATTACATTGTATTATCGTGTTCCTCCAGTTATTTCCTTCTCCCCCATCCCACGTTACGGAGGGTCGTTCCAGACTTGTAAGAAACGAGTAGTTTCGGTACGGGTCTTTCGAGTCGTCACTCGGTTTTCTTTATTGTGACACCTGAATGTTCGTGTCCCCTATCACATTCCTGTTAGGATGGCCAACTTGACCGCCCTACTCGATACTTACGAGGAGTCCTTTGACACGACCAAGCCAGGTCCGAAACATGAGAAGTAAGAAGTGAACAGTTAGTATAGGACTAGTTAGGGAGGTCGGTGTAGAAGTCGTAGTGAAACTAGTACCCCAGAGGATATTCGTGAGTACACACCTTACCAAAAGAGAAGAGAAACTTTCTGGAGTCGGGGGAGGAAAGGAAGGGACAAAACCAAACAAAGTTTACAAGAATTTGAGATGCATGAATAAGAAGGGGAAAATTGGTAAGGTAACTTGAACAAAACTCACAAAGACAATTTGGTCTTATGAGGTTCCGAAACAAACCCGAAGGGAGTACCGAGTCCACCATTGCTTAAACGTTACGTCCTCTGGTTCCAGACTAGGGATCCAGTCCTTCCAGGGGACCTCTTTCCTTGCCGATGAGTGATGTCAGAAGAACGGACCTCTTAAGGTTCCTGTCTCCTTGGTTCACCCGATATCAGGTACCTCATCGTTTCTCAACCCGTACTTACTCACTGATTGTGAAAAGAAGGAAGAAAGTTAAACAAAGTTTAAAGGAACTTAATATGAATAAATAAGAGAAGGGGACTTGGTAAGGTAACTTGAACAGAACTCACGAAAACAATTTGGTCTTACAGGGTTCCGAAATGTACATAACAGAGTAAATTACGAATGGTATTAGGGAACTGGATTCATCATAGCAAGTTGAGTCAAATGTCTACACCATTGACTCTGTATCGACCCAATTCATTTAACAGGTTTCTATGTTGACTACTTAACTCCTTGGACCGAAGGTAGGGTCTGTTATCGAAAGATATGATTTTGAAAAATACCTAAAATAAAGGTTTTGATCTAACATTTGGGGTACTCCCATCTTTGGTAATGAACAAACGTCAAGTGTGTTACGGATGAGAGAACTGTAACGTCGACCACTCTTGGATAAATAACTTATTGACCCACTTACTTGGTCGTTTACTGACACACTTTAGATGAATCTTTCGACCACCTTTTTCATCGGGTGTCTTCTAACTCGTCCTTTCACTGACTGTTTTTCGTATTTTACCATAAATTCCTAGTCTTTTTTTGGTTATCTCACGTTTGAAAAATGATCCGGAATGGTCCTTGGTTTTAGGACCGTATTTCTACATCCGGTCGTATTTACAATATCTTTACTTTATTTTCCTGACCCACGAACTTAGTAAAATTTCTCTTTTGAACCAGTGACGTGCATCTCTACACTTTTACTTATAATAATACTAATTTTTTTAGATTAAAAGAATTACCTTTTATGTATTCGTAAAATAATTTTTGTTTTAGTGATAGAACAGTAGATTGTCAATTGTCTTATTTGTAAAATTTTTTATACTAGTTGTAACTAGTAACGTACTTTTAGTTAAAAATTTTTATCTGTTTCGTTCTTTTATCGGTACGGTTAAAGTGGAGTTTTGACTCCGGGGTTTTATAATGTGATACAATAGGCGAAACTTAACGGTTTATCAACTGGGTAAACTAACACACCTGTGACTACATTTATTAGGTCATTTTTTGGGTCATTTATTAACTCAACTGAGTCCAACTCAGGTCAAGGTAGTAGTGTCCTTAGTCAATACACGATTTGAGACTTTTAAATTTTTAACCCATGAGGGGTTTGTTACTCCGTAAGGTCATTTTGTAGGAGAATTAAACTGAGATAACTAATTGATGACAGAGTTGAGTAAGTAAGATGTATCTATTTGTAATGAATACGCCGGAAAATATATGGGGAAGACGGAACAAAGAACTCTTTGTGGTTGTAAAAGACGTACAAGTAATTACAACGTTCGTAATGGATATAAGATATTTACCACTGAAACATTTTTTACATTTAACTAACTATTCAGTGCAACGTCTACGGTCAATTCTTCTCGTAAATAAAGAGTCGTATCATTAAAGTTTTCGTCGGGTGATGTCTAAGTATCCATTAGTAGACCTTAATATTTTGGTTGTGTGTCTTTCCTCTCGTGTGCAATAACGAAATATAGTGTAAAGGAGACCTTAAGAAAGTTTTCTATTCGAACGGGTCAAGGTCATTTTTCTTTACATAACTACAACCATGTATAAACGAAAATATCAATAATATGGTGAGGAGACCCAGTCCTTGACACAAACCCTTACTAAAAATATATCGAAAAAAAAAAAAAGGTATTTACGTAGACCGATATGTATACTGGTTACATGTATACACACCAGGAAGATAGTCCTATTAAACTCTGTTAACGATAATATACTCAGTTAGTCGACCTGTTTCTGACAGTAGTGTCTTCGCATATATAAACGGTATCGAAGTCATACAAAAGGGTGGACAGAGGTGGTCGTCTAAAAGTAGAACATTTTAAAGTCCCTTGTAAAGAATTAATTTAATCCGAAAAAGATCTCACCCCTTTCTGTGTTGGACTCAATATGAAATCCATAGTTCAATAAGGGGTTAAAATAATTTACGGATTGTGAGTTTTGTTGGTAATCGACAATCCTTGGAGGTCATCCTTTTTTAAAGGGGGTCTTTGAATCTGTAATTTAAACATTGAATGTGAGGGACCACCAACATCACAAATATTTCTCTTCTGTTTAAGACAGTTGCTAATGAACTTTCATAAAGAGACTACTAAGTCTCTTAGGTCTCCGTTAACACTTTTCAACTTTTGACGTCCACAAGGACGAACTGAGCCCAGTGGGATCGAAACCCGGAACCAGAAACGTCTAGGTACTGGGTGAACCAGTATCGCTTTGTCTCGTCCTGGGATAACGGGAACGGGGTGGAGGGGGTACAGGAGACTGACGGACAACAGACACCTTTTGATGCAAATTAGTCTCTTTACCCTTGTAAGTCTTTGTTTCCTTTTGTAAGTTTCCTCTCGTTTATTATTATTACATCAGTACTTCGTATCAGTTCTTGGAAATCAAAGAAGAGTTGTCGATATCTACTATAAGGCTTGGTGCAGGACATTCGACAGAATATCTATGACTTTGGGGTCTTGCTCTTCAATTGGTGTACTAATGGTCTGACATGGGACTGTATTCGACAGTGTCAAGACTCTTGACCGGAGTTTCTTTACCGTTGTTCGGTTATTCCAGCTGACATGGATCGTATTGGTTCTACCGAGACCAATCTTGGTGGCTACTAGTTAAACTTGTACTGACAGTCGACTGACACGACACAGACGTACATCGGAGGGGAGGAGTGGTACAGATATTTTTGACAACAGACGACTACCAGTCACGACCTTCGGTCGGAAACCTGTCTGCAGACGGGACGGGTGTGGGGTCCACGGTCGTAAACTTTATTTCGTTTGAAAGGAAAGGAAGTTGGACCGGAGAGATTACCGAAAACTCTGGTCTGGGGATGGAAAGTCATTGTTATATCACAGAAATTTAAGGACTTTAAAGGTAACGTTTTACTCTGAAATAGTACTTTTCTACGACGATAACTCTGTCGCCTACATTACACAAAATATTAAATAAGATTTTACTGTATTATTACAAAAATTATAATACGATAGAATTATTATCAGATTATATTTCTCCATATAACGTTGCCTAGAATTTACCGGAAGTAGAAAGGTAAGAATATTAAATACGTACTATTTCTGTTGACGTTTTTAAGAATATCTACCTAATATAGGACCCCGGAGGATATAAATTTCCTCTTAGAATAGGAAATAATAGTTGTATGGTTGTAGAACGACTAGGTAATGATTCCTTACCACTTATACACCACCTCTGCCATTGTCCTAGACCAAAAACGGAAGAAAGGTTTTCCAGATCTCAGTTCTCTTACCAACCACTCATTGTCTTACTTGCAATGAATGGGTGGATTGTGATTTGGTATCGAAAAGATGGTGACACGAAAGGTGACTTGTACCGACAAAGACTCCTTGTAAGGTTGACGTCGTTGAACTTCGTTGCAGGAGTTTCAATTGGTAGACGTCACGAATGGACACCCGTCCCTCTACGTCATAGGTTCCGGGGGTTCCTATCCCTCGGGTTCTATTGGGTCTTTAAAGACTTAAAAACTACGTCGTCTGTGAAGAGACCTTTTCGTTTTGAGTGGGACCTCGGGGGTGCATGTTTAATATCAGTGGTAAATTTGGTAGTAGTGCCATAAACTCCAATCATTTTGTATAACGAACTCGATATTTTGTAAGATTTGATCGTAAGGTTTACAGAACGGAGTTCGTTCGTGAATTTAATTTCAAAGTCTGTCGACCGTGACCTTAGTATTATTGTCAAAATGTGTTTCCCTAACCGATTTGTACTAATAACAAAACTATTAAATAGCAGTTGTCTGTAATAACACGGGACTAGGACTACGAACCGAAGGAAAGAAGAGACAATAGTTGTCCACTGTTACTCCAAACCAAGTCAAATATCTGTTCCTTACGAGTCGCGGGACCAGTATCCATCTAGTGTGTGTATGTGTGTGTCTCCTTCGTGACATATAGCGGTAATTAACAGTATTAGACTAGTAGAAATGACAGAGGAAGGACACTTTACGAACAAACATTTCCGTTTCTTAAATTCCAGGATAAACATCGTAGAAATGATATTCTCTTTTTTCTTTTCTTTTTTCCAACTGGAGAATTTGTGTTGGAATCTTATACATACCTTATGATTAAAGGGTACGGAGGGAAACACTTTCTCTATTTTCGTCTTTTACGGTCTCTGAGAGAAAACATAAAACTTTGCACATGTGCTGTAACCATCGGAACATAGACAAATTCGTCCACCCACGCCAAGTGGGTTCTCTACCTACCACGACTGTTGTCGTTAAACGGGAAATCGGTTAAACTTCTGTGTTATCAAACGTCGGAATAATTGTATAAAAGTTCATATTCTTTAAGAGACAAGTGAGGACGAACCTGGGTGAACCTCCCTAAAATATAGGTGGTGTCCGCTTATACACACTAACTGTAAAATAAAATAAAAGAAGTTTGACCTGGGTAAGTGTCTATGGGATTGTCCAACTCTTTATAGTGTAATATAAAAATAGTAATTTTACCTCGGGTTGTTTGACAGGACGTCTAAACTAGGAATCAAAAACACTTCATCTGACAAGTGTTTCTTGTACTGGCGCACGAGGCAGTGATTCAGCAGGTTGAGAAAATGGTGCGGAACCTGATATCGGGCGGTCCGAGGAGACAGTACCCTAAAGGGTCGATTCTTAGGACCTTATCCAACGGTAAAGGAGGAGGTCCCCTAGAAGGACTGGGTCCCTAACTTGGACGTCGAGGCCATGATCGTCTACTCGAGAAATGGTGACTCGGTACACCCTTCGTGTGACGGTAAGAGACTTTGTACAATGACCTATGTCGTACCAGTGCACGAAACGGTAAAATTACTCTTGCATCTGTGAGGAACAGAAACCCACTACTCTACCAGATATTACGTTGTCCAAAACAACCAGACACAGAAAGACACGTGTTTTGTGATTTTTTTTTTTTACCTTTTTCTCTGTCATAGAAACCTAATCAGTTCTCTCTTACTTTTCCTGTGAAAACTCATGGAAATAAATAAAAAAAAGGACTTGTACTGAAAAGGTGACTGAAATTAATTTCAAAGTAATTTGGGATTCAAACCTTTCGAAAATTAACTTCTCTTAAACGAATGACCCGTATAAGAAGAAGTCCGACGTTTCTCTTAGTGACATTATTTACAGAGAGGTTGAACTATCATTTTAAGTTGAAACAGGATGGAAACGTCTTTAACCGATATCTACGTGAGAATTCTTTACTCAGTGGGGTGTGGTTACTAAAAATAGAGTAGTATCTCGTCGTGTTTAAACCGAAGTCATATGAAGTATTCATATGACGGACGGCTGTTTAATTAGGTTAATCGTTTCCACTTCCAAAGATTAACTCCAATTGATCTTAAATTGACCAGTAACGATTAGTTTGGGAGGGAGTGGGAAGGACCTCGTCCCAGGGGTCTCAATGAGATTATCAGGGTAAATCAGAAGACTAGCTTGGTTTTCAGACTGAAGTTTTTAGTGAAAAGTTCTTCCTATCCTATCTCGGTGAAAAGGTTTCGACACTGTTGTTACCTTCAATCATCACACCATAAAAGGACGACAAACCCTTTCACTTAAAGTGGGGGGCGGGGGGTCGGGAGGGATGAGAGGATGATGACTCTCATAAAAATATATCAAGTTCAGGGATAACCAGACGCCAAACGACACGCCAAATTTTTCATTATGTAGAAAAGAATCTACATGGGGTCAAAGACGAAAAATTATCTGTACTATTACTCGAAGACCCAGAAGTAAAGGGTCACACGTCTCTCGAACTTATTTAGAAGCTAACAAGTGTTGGGTCCTCTTCCAAGGCCTCGTGACCCTAGGCGCTTCCAGAGAGATTTGTTGATAACAAAATTCGCAAAAACAAAAAAAAAAATTAAGAATCCATGGTAACTTAAAAAAAAAAAAGTTACATAAGTCATCGTAGACGAATATTACTCGACTCTGTCTCGTTTTAAGGAAAATGATTTCACTTACACTTACTTACTTTCAAGGGTTGACAAAGCCTCACCGTATTATACAATCGACATTATAACCGACATTTTTCTAAAGGATCATCCATTTTCCTTTTTTTTTTTTTTCGAAATGAGTTCTAAAAGTGTTTTTATACAGACGAACCCGTCAGACCCAAAACAAAGGATCTAAAGTTTTAAAAGCTTCTACAAAATAAAGACACGTTCTGGTTTCCTACGGTTACACTTTTATACAAACTGGTGTGACCCCTCATAAACAACAAAAACTTTTGACGAAATAAATGTAGATCGTACTATTTTAAGGAATAATTTTTTACGAAAGGTTTTTTCTTCGGTTAAGTTTCCTGATGGATTTTTGGAATCTTTATATGTTAATGTGTACGGAGAGTTAAAAAGTTTATTAATTTTGTAGGAGACCCGTTAAAGACAAAAGTCAAAAGAACCGTTGATACTTTTATCTTTAGGACTCTTACGTTTCTGGACTGTAACGGTCCGAAAAAGAAAAAAATTATATATATATTTAAATTACCTTTTATCCCGAAGGGACCACCGAGTCTCCGTTTCTTAGACGGACGGTTACGTCCTCTGAATACAAACTAGGGAGTCAGACCTTTTAGGGGACCTCTTCCTTTACCGATGGGCGAGATCATAAGAACGGAACCCTTAGGGTCCCTGTCTCCTCGGAGCTTCCGATATCCGGTGCCCTAACGTTTCTCAGTCTGTGCTGACTCGTTGCTTTGTTGTTACCTTTTTTATGTGAAGGAAAGGGGGAGGGAAAAAAAAAAAATTAACCTCCACCATTGTGTTACCGTAGTCCATATATAAAAATAAACTAAAGTCCAATGTGAATATAATGTAACTGATCTTAAAAACAAATGATATTAACTCCACTAACTACTACGAAGGTGATTAAGACTTTGTTGGGTCACCTGTAATAGCAGTACAACGATTTCTATATTCCCGTAGATAAAGGAATCGACTAAGCTAGACCACCTCCGCCTTTTTTATCGAATCAAATTAAGAAAATAAACACAGGAATAATTTTTTTTTTCTTCTTCTTCTTCTTTTACCACTGAACTCGGGTAGGGGTTTCGAAATTGGTTAACTGATACTAACTTATGAAAAAGAATAATGACGAGCGACCCTAGAAGAATACTTTACGTGTAAAGTAAAAATAGGTCCTGGACCCCTATACCCCGTTGTCTTCTTATAATGAACTTTAAGCCGTGTGATGAGAGATATCTTTCGACGTGTCGTGCTAACACCTTCTCAATATTAAAATTAAGAAAAATGTTGCTGTTCTAATAAGGTTTCAATTTAATAGTAAGAGACAATTTGGTTTGTCGTGACACCGCCAAAATCATCCTGTTCCACCGAATAACATTAACCATCCTAGACATCTAAGGATACGACTTTAAATCTAGATTCATAAAGGTTTAATTATCCCACTAACCTCTCCTCCCTATATAAACGTTAGACAAACCCGACTTTACCCATGGACCACGGTACTTAGGAGTCCGTCGTTCGGTAGTAATGCAAATAATGGCGAAGGCACTATCGGTCCAGCTTCGTGGACGAGAAAGAGACCTAAGAAGTCCATTAGGGATAGTTAATTAAGAACTTTTTGTCATTACTGGACTGTTTCTACACTCAAAAATATTATAACTTCTCCCTACGGAAACTGTAACCAGTCACCTTTACGACATGAACGGTTTAGACTTTCAAAATTCTTATACCTACGTATCGACTTTACTTTGTCTTTACTCAAGACATTATGTTGTCTTAGACGATGTTAGGACAAAAAATCATACTCAAAGATGAGACTATCAGAGACAAATATCTCAGACAGTTAACATCCCAAACTAATATACTGAGTAAGCCTCTAAGACCCGAACACTAAAACAATCGTCATAGAAAGAGTAAAACGTATTTTTCTTTTTTGTTTTGGTTTCTTCAATAAAAAAGGGGTCTACTATATTATCCCCCATAATTATACATATTTATTCATTCGTAGTTCTTACGTATATAAATCCTGACCTTTTTTCGTGTTTTTAAGTCTTGATGTCATCTTAGTTTTCATGTTTAAAGGAAACACACGTGCGGAATCGTCGAATATCAAGATCATACATTATACAGAAGAAGGGTTGTCTTTAAGTACTACTTTGTCTAGTTTGTTGAACCGTTTAGAAAGTTTCACCTTTTGACTCTTAAAAAAAGTGTTAGTGAAATATGACAGTCTGGGTTTTATTAATTTATGTAAATCCATTCTGGTTTAATTAGTCTAATCTGGAGAGTGGTTCCTTCTAACCTTGTACGGAAAGACAAGAAGAAACGAAATACTACGTAAACATCGTTTCTCGGACTATAAACTTATGCACCGGTTGTAAATTGTTAACTCTCTGAAGTTTCGTTTTTATATCTAACAATTCAAAGAGAACTTTTAACTTTAGACCGTTGTGTTCTCGAAGTAAGGGTGGACATTTGTTTTCCAAGCTAAACTCGTCGATAGGTTGGTTTGTATGAGAGAGTGGGGTAAAAGGTGTTAGATGTGGGTCGGGTGAACGGGCGAATTTAATGGTTTCACTAGTAGAACTTGAAGGTCCACTGGAAGGGTCGTTAGACACCAAGTTTTATCCTTGTCGGTATGAGAGACTAAGAGAGCGGAGAGACCAGATACGTCTTTAGAACAAAGAACCGGTACAGTTGGTGGGACGGTAGAGGGTAGAAATAAACGACCAATGGGGATCTGAAACGATCCAGTAGGGGATTAGTCCTTTAGAGTGGAACGAGGTTAGACACAAAAAGTAAACGAAGGAGGACCCATCGTAAAGGGTGACGAGAGGCAAGACAGACAGGACCAGGGTTGAGATTAAGTGTAAGAAAGGTGCGAAACTATGTATTAGGTAAGTTGTTTTCGAGTACCATAGTTCTTAGTTTAATTATAACTGACTTTACTTACATAAAAGTTAATGTGGTAAGAGGAGTAGTTAAAGAATGTACTGTAACGTCTTCCGTACAATGTCCATGAGTATTGAAGGGAAGTTCGATCTTAAACCGGGGACGGTAATCTATAAATGTAATTGACCAGTAATAAATGTAATTAAAGAGAAACTCACAAAGATGTAAAGTAAGAATGAAGATATAGGTGAGAGTAATTTATTCTGTCTTTGAAGGACTCCACTTCCTGTTTCTGGAAAATCAAGAGTCACGGGAAATTTTTGTTCCCTATGTTATGATACTCGGTTCAGAACTTGGAATAGAGAACGGAGTCTTAAGAGTAGTGCAAAACGTGGTGAACGTTAGTGAATGATGTAAAATAAAGTATAATTTATCATTATCACATATGAGAGGAGTTTCCGTCCGTAACACGGAATAACTTAAAAAATAAGAGGAATTTCCATTAGTGGAAAGATACATAAATTTAATTCCTTTTCATTCGACTGTAGTTTCTTAAAACTGTCCAAGTTACTATACTCTTGTGGTACTCTTATAGTCAGGGACTCTAATTATAAATTTGAGTGATTGTTGAGTAGGTTCTGAGTGTGAGTCTCGAACTTTATAGACGTCTAGGGAGTCCTATTCCTTAGTGCCTTTCCTTCTCGGGGAGTAAAACAACAAACGTCAACGATTCGACACAGACTGAGAAACGCTGGGGCACCTGACAACGGGTGAACCGAGGAGACAGGTGCCCTAAAAGGGTCCGTTCTAATGACCTCACCCAACGGTAAAGGAAGACGTCCCCTAGAAGGTTTGGGTCTAGAGGACGTGACGTCCACCCAAGAAATGGTGACTCGGTAGTCCCTTCGGGGAACTTTCGGTACTCGTTTACACGTCCGTCCGTCCTTAATAAGTCTCCTGTCGTGAGAATAAACGAACTTCTAGTATGGGTGATAGTGGTGTATTAACCTCTGGTCTATAAAATGTGGTAATCTGGAAGGAAACTAAATTCCGGAATTTAAAACAGCTAGTTTATCTGTGTGTAGACTTAATAAAAGACTACTGTGACCTTACCTTTAGTCAAACAGTCACGTAGATTGGACTTTCTCAGGAAGTTCCTCTCCCCTGTGTTTACTTATATAAAACTAAATCCTCAACCCTTACTCTTATTTCATTCTTCTCAAGACTTTACCTCTTAGAACTACCCTATTGACAATGGAATCCCGGGCTTTCCATACCTCGCACGTACGGGTGCACCATTCAGTGAAGTCAGAACCGATGAAAGTTGAGATACCTGACATCGGACAATCCGAGAAGACAGGTACGCTAAGAGATCCATTCATGTGATCTGACCCAACACTACGGGAGGAGGTCCCTTAGAAGGGTTGGGTCCCTAGCTTAGACATAGAGTATAGAGGAGGTAACCGTTCACCCAAGAAATGATGATCGTGATGGACCCTTCGGTTCCACATCTGACACACACACACGATTCAAGACGGGCTGAGAAATACTGGGGTACCTGACATCGGACGTCCGAGGAAACAGGTACCCTAAGAGGTCCGGTCTTATCACCTCACCCAACGGTAAAGGAGAAGGTCCCCCTAGAAGGATCAGGTCCCTAACTTGGACGTGGAGGAATCTGAGGATATAACGTCCACCTCAGAAATGGTGATCGTGGTAGTACCATACCTCTTTTTTTGTAAATAAGAACACTTCCCGAAAACACACTAGAACTTGTATTAGTACACCCCACGAGGGGTTTGAAAACGGTTTCGACTAACTAAGTTCCACGTGACCCAATAGAGTTTGTGAGGGGTCTCATGAGAAAAAAAAAAAAAAAACATAAAAAAGGACCTGATTTTCTTTTTGTTTTTTTAGAATTTTAGGATACAGTTAAAGAAAAGTTCAACACACAAAGTACATACTGAACTTTTATTCTTACGTCTACTTTTCTTGGAGGTAACCAGTAAATACGTTTTAAGAATCCCCTTACTATTTGGAAGTTTTTACACATTTAATAATTAGATCTTCCTTTTCTTTCCGTGTCTCCTTCTTACTAACCCTTCCTCCCCCCTTCTCTTCTGTCTTCAAATTCTATAACGTAAATCGAAAGGGACAAAGATTAACAATGTGGTCTAAGATAGGTAAGGTTGTATGCGTGAAAAGAAAGATGATATGGTAAGACAAAGAACGAGAGAGATATGGGTTAAGTGTACATATTGTGTGTGTGTGTGTGTGTGTGTGTGTGTGTGTGTGTGTGTGTGATCTTAAATCATAGGAATAAGACAATAAAGGTTGTCGTCTTGGTTATTCGTCTACCGGTCTTCTATGTAGTCTGATATTTGAGAACATACTTATCGGAGTCTTGGTCCACCCGGGACAACAAATGACCTTCTGTGACCACAGATACAGAGACAGGAATCCTAGACGGAAATTCTGAAGTGTAAAACACAAAACCTTGTCCGAAGTAATCTTTGAAACTCCTCTCTTTTCCTGTTAGAGTTTTTTTTTTTTTTTTTTGTGTTTTTTTTGTTCGATGGCGGTCAATAGTAAAAATCCTGGAACTTGTACAAAGAATCTGTAGTAAAAAGGATAAAATACCTGTTTCTTTTTACTTTGACGAACTGCCCTAATAACATTTCAAACTATTGTACACTTTAGTGGTTTATCCCACTGTCTGTGTATCACTTCTGATATTTATCGACAAAGGAGGGAGAAGACGTAGTAAATAAATGAACCGATATTTACTCAAGGTTCTTAGGGAACGTCTTTACTATTATTTGAAGCACAGAAATTGGTTCAGTTGTGCTTAAAAGTGAAAGTAATGTAGTCCGTATACCTTCTGAACATTTTTGTCGTCATATTAATTTTTCTACTTGTATAACAGTGTCGATGGAAGAACTTCTTCCCGAGACCTGTCGTCTTCTTCGTCCAAGGCACTGTCCGTCGAGACAGAAAGTCTTCTTTTTCCTGTTTCCTTCAGAGATCTTTAGATAGAACCCATCCCTGTGACAGAAGTCTCACAGTTCTAAAGAACCTGAGAAGGAGGATCTAGGAACTTTCTAGTATCTCCTTTACTTTTTCGTCTCTTCATAAAAAAAGGTTTATATAAAGTCACAGGGACAGTTATAAGTGAACCCTAGGTGGTGACTAAGTCTCTAGCAGTCTCCTGTACACCAGGTCTAATTATCGGATTTAATTAATTAATCGAAGTAACAAAGTAACGGAAGGGAAGAGAAGGAGACAGAAGGAAAGGGGGTAGGGAGGGTTAACGAAAAGGAGACACAGAAGGGAAAGGGAAGACCTCCTTATTAAATGGGTAGGAACTACTAAACGGTCAGGGGGTTCTTAAAACGTATATACTCGACACTCCAAGACGATTAAATGCAAGGATAAAACTTCAGTATATACTTTGTATGTCGATCTCTTTTTTTTAACTATACCCTAAAATGTTAATACAAGGAAAATAAGATCCCTTTTTTCATCTTTTTTTTATACCCCTGGTAAACTCTATTGTTACTCTTTGGTGTCACGTGGGAACTTAGTTAATCGGAACCGAGTTAAAACCCTCGTTAGTGTACTCCAACCAGTTCTTTAAAAGACAAGGTTCACGTTCTTCTGTGGTGTATGACCCTCCCCTCCGTTTCAGTCACCCAGTTGTCAATGCTAAAGAGGTCCTAGTGGTAAAACTAGTGGTAAAAGAGGTTTAGATAAAATTGACGTCATTCTACCTCTGTTCCTTATTGAATGGTCGACATGGGTAGTTAATTAATGTCTCTGATTTCCCCGGAGACTTCGAGATCTTTCCGTAATCGAAACGAATAGAAAGTTCATTGGGGAGGTTAGGTCCACTTCTACGAGAACCGGTCCGATTCAAAATTATTTTTCATTAGTGTAGTCAGTACGGGAAAGTTTTACCTCTTATTTTATTAATCCTAGCTCTCCACTAAGTTATATACCTTTAACTTTTTGTATCACTCTTCAGAAAGAAAGGAGGAAAAAGAGACGTAGGAAAGAGGTAGTCGATGAGTACTGAGGAGGAGGAGGAGGGTTTCCCTTCCGGCGACTCGTCTTCTGTTAGTGGTCCTTTCGTCGATTAGTACCCCCAAAACGGTCAATTAGTCATAGAGACACCGACTGGTAACAAATGTCTCCCTTCCCCAGACGTTCTAAGAACTAGAGTCTAGGACCTCCCGACGTTCAGTCCCGGAAGTCGAGAGGTCGTTCGGGTGACGTCGGAGCTAAATTAATTGTCGGAGAGGGACCGGACCACACTGAACGTACCGGCCCTTCCACAAAGGGTTCCTTTAGTCTTACCCCCCGTCTCGTCCTTTCTTCCCCTTTTTTTCCACTCAAGTCCTCCCGTTACTCCGCCCCCAATTGTTGTGACGAATTCTAGTTCCCGACCTCACGACTCTACGACGGTCTGAACTTTTGAAATTAAATGACAGTGGCAATCGGGGGAAACTCCAAATACCACCATAAATATGTGTGTCGTAGTTAGTGTACTTTGTTCCTCCCCTAAATATCAAACAAAATTTCTGACGTTTACGTTACATTACGTTTATCGAACGGAGTACCCGTAAATGCAAATTACCCTTTTAATGTCTACGTTTTCTAACCATCTTGTTTAAAATTTAACTGAAATAATGTAGATCACGAAAAGTCTCTTATGATAATTTTTTTTCTTTCTATACCATTACCTCAAGATGTGACATCGGACTGTTGAATTTAAGGTGAATTGACTGAAAGAAAAACAAAAAAAGAAAAGAAAGACAAAAAAAAAAAGGAATATAGAAGGACGAATATAATTAGAATATTATTGAAACCAAACTTTTAAGAGATCCTGATATTTGACTAATCTTTAAAGTAAACAGAAATAAAGTAAAGTTTACGAAATGAAAGATTCGGGTGGGTTTATTATCTAGGTATATTGTATGGTTATATCCTATAGTGCCACCGTATAAGTAAAAATTGGAAATTAGTACTGAGGAAACGTATAATTATACACTTACGGAAATTAGTTCTAAATTTCAAAATCCTATCTAGTCGAGAGAATAGGAGTAAAAGAGTTTTGTATATCTCCATTTTACCAAGAAACTGTTGACTTGTACAAACCATTTCTAGAAAAGGAATAGATACTTGTGGTTTTCAAAAGTGTACTATCAGTAACTCAACAAACGTACCCTACTTGACCACCGGAGACAAAGACGAGACCGGTTACGGACTAGGGAAACGGTCTCGACTGTAAATTTAACCATGGTGAACGAGTTTCCTTTCCGTTCCCAATTTATCCATCCGTAGTCTCGAAACGATTACGACAACCGATTTCTTCGAGTTAGAAGTGGACACGATTTCGTCAGAAGAATAGTCCATTACTTTTTGTAAAGGTACCTATTAGACAACAACAATAAATTAGCGAGTCAACGCGGGTTGAGAAACTCTGGGGTACCTACCATCGGACGGTCCGAGGAGACAGGTACCCTAAAGGACCCGTTTTTAAAGACCTCACCCTACGGTAAAGGAAGAGGTCCCTCAGAAGAGTTGTGTCCTGATCGTGACCGATCTTCAACGTAGATAAGTTATAAGATTTTTCAACAAACAAAACATAACTAAACAAGAAATAGGACGAGACAAAATGTTTCCTAAACCCTACCGAAGGTTTCTACGTATACTAAGACTTATCTTCTTAAAACGTCTATATAAGATAAAAAATCAAGACATTGACACAGAGTATTTTGGGATTAAAAAATATATAAAAAGAGTATATACATAAGTGTCTTTTGAGAAAGTCATTTTTATGATAGTACTTACGTGTGTACTAAACATCTTAACAGGACAAAAATATTGATAAACAAATATAAGATTTATTACTCGTTTACTTCAATCTTTCTTTATGTAGAAAAGTTCCTTCAGTATCAAAGAACTCCTACTGTTCCTTCAAAGGACATTACAATGCAAGTAAAATTGGAGGTTTGTGAAGACGTTATTCTGATTATCAATTCCAACCTAAAATAATACGTATTATCACTTTAAGGTTGATTGTTACCATTTACATTCTTAAACTAGAGAGAACAAAGTCCGTTTAATTCTCCCAATATCACCGGGAGAAGGTGTTTCAAGTCTTCTTGAGTGTAGGAAGGATGGAAAAACGGACAAGTATACATTGAAGGTGAGACTTTCAGTAAAGGACAAATTCTACCACCGAAGCAAAAATAGGTACTACAAAAGTGATGTTGTCTTCCCACCTCCTTCCCTGTTCCTTCCGGTGTCACGGAGAGTCAGGGACGAAATTTCTGTCTTCAACGTATATGAAGATGAAAGTGGAGTGACCGGTCTCCAATCAATGTATCGGGGTGAATCGAAGTACCCTCCCTTTTTTCCCACAAGAATAAAAAGGACTGTCGATATTTAAGTCAATTTTGACTCCCTAAGACACGATTACATTTTCCATCTCCCACTTATAGTTCCCTACCTGTCGTCATATATCGTTATATATTATCGTCCGATATGGTCTTAGTTGTTTTAACAAAAATGGGTAAAAAACTGAGTATGATTCCCAAAGGGAACACCGAGTCGACCATTTCTTAGACGGACGTTCGCCCTCTGTACCCAAGTTAGGGACCTAACCCTTCTAAGGGGACCTCTTCCCTTTCCGATGGGTGAGGTCATAAGACCGGACCTCTTAAGGTATCTACCATATCAGGTACCCCAGCGTTTCTCAGCCTGTACTGACTCGCTGAAAGTGGAAA
Source organism: Capra ibex (assembly GCA_006410555.1). NCBI lineage: Eukaryota > Metazoa > Chordata > Mammalia > Artiodactyla > Bovidae > Capra > Capra ibex. The sequence goes on along the minus strand of SJYO01014747.1, from coordinate 10,176,975 downwards.
TGAAAAATAAGAAATGTAAGTCTCAACCCAATATTAGACACAGATGACTTATACTGATCTTCTCCGTTAAGTCAACACACTCCGAAAGTAGTAGAATTGAGGTAGGTACTCTAGTCATAAATACAAAAATCGTAATTACTATATGGTACAAGACCAAAAATCTTTAACATGTTCATGTCCGAACTAAAGTTCTAGACATAGTAATCGAAAAATCGCATGTAGTTCACGTCAACGAGTTTCAACTAAGTTCCGTTTTGTTGTACGTACGTAGAAAGGATTAAGACGTTTGTCAACCCACCAACCCCCTCGTATAAACTGGACAGTATAGTTGTGGTTTTAACAGATTGATCGAAGGTCAGAAGGTGAGCAAATACGTTTCAGTAGACCATAAATGCTTCTGGGGTGGTAAACGTTCTGTAACTCGAATTAGTCAATTAAGTAAATTAGGGTGCCCACTTCCTCGTCCATCACCGTCCTTCTATACTAAGTGGTGGGGAGATAAGTGTCTACTTTGAGTCTTAATGTCACGACACGAATCGGTGAGTCTCATCAATTGCTATGCGATCAATGATAGTCTTGGTTGCAGCGACCTGACTCTTTTGGTCCGACTGACTTCCTCTTGTTTATTCCTTGTCGAGGTTTACTCATAAACTTGTCTTTACTTTCTTTTTTTCGGTGCTTTAAATATAATTGTCACGGTACATTGATGTAAGTTTACTAATTCCGTGGAATTTTCCGTTCACTGGTTAATTCTGAATTTGGAAACTAGACACTTAAACGATCACCGGAACTTAATAATTTGATTTTCGATTCTCTGTGTTTATTGAAGTAATTTAACTAGAGAGTTATCTATCGTTATCTGGACAATTTCTATTTAATACTTTCCCATTTTACAGAAGGATGTTTTGACGGAGGACAAAATCAAGACAAAAAGAAGTATTTTAATTTCCTCTAAAAAGGTTTTTTTTTCTCGTATAACAAATGTCGCTTTCTATGTCACAAAGGGGAAGTTTAAATAAAGTAGATATTTTTCGTAATCTTAAAATAGGTTTAACCTGGACGCATTTTAAAAGATGTCAAATCCCCTGTTCCAACCCCCTCTTCTTTTATGTGTTTTAAGTATTCTATGTGTCTATAGAATGTCAAAATATTATAAATGTTTTCAGACACTGGTATACTTGTGTAACAAGTCCGGAGAGGGTTCAGGACCTTTCCCGGTCCGTTCACTCACGGGACTTAGTGAGTGACCTACCGTCTACCTCTATTACTCCAGGTCGAGAGTAGCGTCGAGACCTACTATTCGGTACGGGTGATCGCGTAGTCATGTCACAGTCGTGGAAGGACGTTGGTGGGACAAAAGGTCACTTACGTTTGAATAGGTGGTCTCAGTCTGAAGTTAAAGATGAGAAACCATCTATGAAGATTTACAATGTTGAAAAGCTCCCTTTCTTCTTGTTTAATTGGACCTACCCACAAGTTTTTACTCAAACGTAGTTCACTCCCCTATACTTTCTTAAAGGGAGATAATAAGATTTATGAAGACCTTTAAGATGAAAAGCTTATTCGTGTAGAATAAACAAGATTAAAATTTCATCAATATCCCCTTCAGAAGTAGGGTTCTTTTTACTGATACTACGTAAAAATCTTAAATAAAATAACTGTATATTAACTAAATGTTACAACGCAATTAAAGACCACATATCGTTTCACTGAGTCAATATATGTATATGTATATATATATACATATGTCTGTCTGTCTATATGCACACACACATACACACACATACGAGTGAGTCAACACAGGCTAAGAAACCCCGAGATTCCTAACATCGGGCGGTCCGAGAAGATGGGTATTTTTAGTCCTTATAAACTTACCTCACGGTAAAGGACGAGGTCCCTTAGAAGGGTTGGGTCCTTAGTTTGAGTACAGAGAACGCAGAGGACGTAACCGTCCACCCAAGAAATGATGATCGCGATGGACCCTACCTGATATATACGGTATATATATATATATATATATACGGGATATATATATATGTGTGTGTGTGTGTGTGTGGGATATATATATATATATATATATATATATATATATATATATACGGGATACATATATATTACGGCAATTCATATTACCCGTAGGGTCCACCATTATATATACATATATATATATGTAAGAAAAAATATAAGAAAAGGTAATACCAAATAACCTTCTATAATTTATATCAAGGGACACGATGTGTAATTCTGGAACAACAAATAGGTAAGACACATATTATCAAATGTAGACGATTAGGTATTGAGGGTTAGGTAAAAAGGGTATACTACGAAAATACAATATCTGATTTATAGATGGTTCAACGGGAGAGAAAAGGGTACATTAATCTATACCTACATCAAACCGAAGATTTCGTCCTCCCACTTCGTAGTGCATTAACGATTTGTGAGAAATGAGATTTGCAAGACGGTATAGTTCTAGTGGATCCTGAAACCCTTTAAAAGAAGTCTTTTCGGTTGACGATGGTGAGGTTACGGTAGTACTACAGAATCTCTCTCCAAGATTTTCCTTGTGGTGTCTTTTAGTATTCGTAGTGGATTCTGAAACAATCCTTACGTACAAGAACCCAGGTGGGCATATAGATGACTTAGTCTTTGAGATCCTCCCTTCTGGTCATTAGACACACTACGACTAGATGTGAGTTCAAACTCTTGATAAAAGATTCTCTTTTAGATCCGATTTATGACCGTAAACTATACAGACGGTACGACACGAGTCAGTGAAGTCAGTACAGGTTGAGAAACGTTGGGGTACCTGACATCGGGTAGTCCGAGAAGACAGGTACCCTAAAAGGGTCGTTTTTATGACCTCACCCAACGGTACGGGAGGAGGTCCCCTACAAGGATTGGGTCCTTAGTTTAGACGTAGAGGACGTAACGTCCGTCTAAGAAATGGAGATTCGGTGGCCCCTTCGGGTGAACTTTATAAATCAAGTGGGGATAAGTTGTTACCGAAATTAAGTACCTGACAAAAGACACTAATTCAAGAGGTCTGAAAAGTTAAACCTTTAAAATACATTTTAGTTACTCTTGATGTCTAATTTTTTTTTTTTTTTCCTTGACACCCATCCAAATATAAAGGAATCGAAAAAATTAAAAGTAAAAATTCACGTTTTTCCCTTTCCTTTAATTAGGGGTATACAGTGTTACGTAATGTTTTCTTCGGAACCTTTCTATATGTCTTTCAGTCAATTGACTACTGTCTTTCATCCGGGTACTGGTACCATGGGTCTACAACCCCAAAGTCCTCATCGTTGTAAAACTTTCTTTCTAAAAGAAAAGGAAAAAGAAAAGAAAGAAAGAAACAGAAAACAAATAAACAAAGACTCATTCCTGTAGGGTAAAAAATTTTCAGATAAATTAGAATAGTATAAAAAAGATTTCATAAAAGCAGGTTTTTTTTTTTTTATATAAACAAAGGTCATTTTCTCTTACCAAAAAGGGTTCCTATATAACAACCGTTCGAATACACTTGTAAAATTGGTGTTTAATATTTTGAAATGAATCACGTCCCAGATACGAACTTTTTTCCGGAACCAGTTAATTTCATTATATAGAATTCTGAAAGTGTTTATGGCTAAAAACGACTGATTATAAGGAACAAACAAACAAACAAAAAAAATTCAAAGACCAAGAGGTAACTTTGACACTCGGTCAAAGTGAAGGTCGGTCTGTTGTAAGAGACCCGTCTTTACGCTGGTACCGGGACCGTCGGTACGTCCGGACGGGAGACCCTCGAATACAAGATCACCTTCTTTACCTGTCACTTCGGTTACGTGTAACGAACAAACACCTAAAAAACTACTATCGGTAAGACTGCCCACACTCCACTGTGGAGTAAAATTAAAACGAAAAGTCAAGTCAAGTCAGCGAGTCAGCACAGGCTGAGACGTTGGGGTTCTTATCGTCGTGCGGTCCGGAGGGACGGGTAGTGGTAGAGGGCCTCAAGTGAGTTTGAGTACAAGTAGCTCAGTAACTACGGTAGGTCGGTAGAGTAGGAGACAGGAGAAGAGGAGGACGGGGGTTAGGGAGGGTCGTAGTCTCAGAAAAGGTTACTCAGTTAAGAAGTGTACTCCACCGGTTTCATGACCTCAAAGTCGAAATCGTAGTAAGGAAGGTTTGTTGTGGGTCCCGACTAGAGGAAGTCTTACCTGACCGACCTAGAGGAACGTCCGGTTCCCTGAGAGTTCTCAGAAGAGGTTGTGGTGTCAAGTTTTCGTAGTTAAGAAGCCGTGAGTCGGAAGAAGTGTCAGGTTGAGAGTGTAGGTATATACTCGTGTCCTTTTTGGTATCGGAACTGATCTACCCGAAAACAACCGTTTCATTACAGAGACGAAAAGTTATATGATAGATCCAACTAGTATTGAAAAGAAGGTTCCTCATTCGCAGAAAATTAAAGTACCGACGTCAGTGGTAAACGTCACTAAAACCTCGGGGGTCTTTATTTCAGACTGTGACAAAAGGGACAAAGGGGTAGATAAAGGGTACTTCACTACCCTGGCCTACGGTACTAGAATCAAAAGACTTACAACTGGAAATTCGGTTGAAAAAGTGAGAGGAGAAAACGAAAGTAGTTCTCCGAGAAATCAAGGAAAAGTGAAAGACGGTATTCCCACCACAGTAGACGTATAGGCTCCAATAACTATAAAGAGGGCCGTTAGAACTAAGGTCGAACACAAAGAAGGTCGGGTCGCAAAGAGTACTACATGAGACGTATATTCAATTTATTCGTCCCACTGTTATATGTCGGAGTTACATGAGGAAAAGGATAAACCTTGGTCAGACAACAAGGTACAGGTCAAGATTGACAACGAAGGACTGGACGTATGTCTAAAGAGTTCTCCGTCCAATCCCCTAGATCATAAGGACAGAGAAAGTCTTAAAAGGTGTCAAATAACACTAGGTGTGTCAGTTTCCGAAACCGTATCAGTTATTTCGTCTTCATCTACAAAAAGACCTTGAGAGAACGAAAAAGGCACTAGGTCGCCTACAACCGTTAAACTAGAGACCGAGGAGACGGAAAAGATTTTGGTCGAACTTACAGTCCCTCAAGTGCCAAGTACATAACGACTTCGGACTGAACCTCTTAAAACTCGTAATGAAATGATCGTACACTCTACACACGTTAACACACCATCAAACTCGTAAGAAACCATAACGGAAAGAAACCTTAACCTTACTTTTGACTGGAAAAGGTCAGGACACCGGTGACGACTCAAAAGGTTTAAACGACCGTATAACTTACGTCGTGAAAGTGTCGTAGTAGAAAGTCCTAAACTTTATCGAGTTGACCGTAAGGTAGTGAAGGAGATCGAAACAAGTATCACTACGAAAGATTCCGGGTGAACTGAAGTGTAAGGTTCTACAGACCGAGATCTAATCACTAGTGTAGTAGTTCTAATAGACCCAGCACTTCTAGAAAAAACATGTCAAGAAGACACATAAGAACGGTGGAGAAGAATTATAGAAGACGAAGACAATCCAGGTCTAGTAAAGACAGGAAATAGCTCGGGTAGAAACGTACTTTATAAGGGAACCATAGAGATTAAAAGAACTTCCCTAGAGATCAGAAAGGGTAAGACAAGAAAAGGAGATAAAGAAACGTAACTAGCGACTTCTTCCGAAAGAATAGAGAGGAACGATAAGAGACCTTGAGACGTAAGTCTACGAATATAGAAAGGAAAAGAGGAAACGAAAAGTGGAGAGAAGAAAAGTATCGATAAACATTCCGGAGGTGTCTGTCGGTAAAACGAAAAAACGTAAAGAAAAGGTACCCCTACCAGAACTAGGGACAGAGGACATGTTACAGTGCTTGGAGTAAGGTAACAAGTAGTCCGTAAGATAGACAGTCTAGATCCGGGAATTTAGATAAAGAGTGAAGGTGACATATTAGTATTCCCTAAACTAAATCCAGTATGGACTTACCAGATCCCCAAAAGGGACGAAAGAAGTTAAACTCAGACTTAAACCATCATTCCACAAGTACTAGACTCGGTGTGAGTCGAGGACCAGAACAAAAACAACTGGTATATCTCGAAGAGGTAGAAACCGACGTTTCTTATATTAGTTAGACTAAAACCACAACTGGTAGACTACTACAGGTACACATCTCAGAAGAGAACACAACAACCTTCTCCCACAAACGATACTGGTCACGTAAAAGAACCTTTTTGAGATAATCAGAAACGGGACGAAGTAAGGTGTAAGGTTCCGGTTTAAACGGACAATGAGGTCCACAAAGAACTAAAAGGATAAAACGAAAACCGACAGTGTTTTTTTTTAGACGTATGTTATTTTCGACCATCTCCTCCCACGTCTCTCCTCCCTTTAGAAGATACGACGACCCGAACATGAATCAGTGAGTCAACACAGACTGAGAAATCGTTGGGAAACCTGATATCGGAAGGTTACATCAGACGGGTACCCTTAAAAGTCCGTTCTTACGACCTCACCCAACAGTAAAGGAGGAAGTACCCAAGTTTGGACGTTGATGACACAGAGGACGTGATGTCCGTCTACGAAATGGGAGACTTGGTAGTCCCTTCGGACGATATGGCTACCACCCTTACATTTAACTACGTCGGTGATACCTCTTGTAGTACCTTAAGAGGACTCTTTGATTTTTATCTTTATGATCGTTATGGTGAGGACCCGTATTTGGGTCAGACGTGTGACGACATAAATTTTACCTACTGGAATACATATGAAGGGACCACCGAGTCGACCATTTGTTAGACGGACGTTACACCCTCTGGACCCAAGTTAGGGACCAAACCCTTCTAAGGGACCTTTTCCCTTTCCGATGGGTGAAGTCATAAGACCGAACCTTTTAAGGTACCTGACATATCAGGTGTCCCAACGTTTCTCAACCCGTGCTCACTCGTTGAAAGTGAAAGTGTTGAATACACATTTCCCCGTATGATATGTCACATCTCTTGAGACGGGTTATAAGAGATTGTTGGATTGACCCTTTTTTTTAACTTTTTTTTTTTTGAACATATCCATACTGACTTAGTGAAATAAAATATGGACTTTGATTGTGTTGTAACACTTAGTCGATATGAGATTACATTTTATTTTCGACTCTTCTTTTTTCGGTTGTGTGTATGTGAAAACCCACTAATATGGACCCTCTCCTTCTCGTTTCGTCTCCACCCTCTCTCACAATACCTGACCTAACACAGGGGAAACTTAAGTATACAACTTCGGGATTGGAGGGTATCGAGTCTTCACTGATATAAACCTTTATCCCAGAAATTTCTCCGCTAGTTCAATTTTACTCCTATACTTCCACCCGAGCTTAGGTCAACCTGAACACAGGAATACTTCCTCGTCTGAACGTCTTTTTTCTGGACACTTATATGTTTCTCCCCTGTAAGTGGACGGTTGGTTCCACCCTCTGGAAACTCGCTTTTTATGCGGTCTGAGGAACTAGAACCTTAAGATCGAAGGTCTTGCTGTTCTGTGAGAGAAGGTCAGTCAGAGAGGGTAGTCCTTTGAAGGTATTCGAAGAATAGGAAGAGGTAGTCTCCCGTTGTCTGATTTTTGGTGTTAGTGTCTTGTGATTGGATATACTAGTGTATCTGGTGTCGGAACAGATTGAGTTACTTGATACTCGGTACGACACATCCCGGTGGGTTCTGTCTACCCAGTACCATCTCTCAAGACTGTTTTACACCAGGGGACCTTTTCCCTTATCGTTTGGCGAAGTCATAAGAACGGAACTCTTGGGATACTTGTCATACTTTTCCGTTTTTCTATCTTGTGACTTTCTACTTAAGGGGTCCAACCATCCACGGGTTATACGATGACCTCTAGTCACCTCTGTATTGAAGCATTTCTTACTTCTATACGTCGGTTTCGTTTTTATTGGGGGTCAACACCTACACTGACCACTACCTTTATTTCAGACTACACATTTCTCGTTATAACGTATCCTTGGACCTTACAATCCAGGTACTTAGTTCCGTTTAACCTTCACCAATTTGTTCTCTACCGTTCTCACGTACAGTTGTAAAATCCTTAGTCACTTGATTTTGTCTGACCTTACCCACTTAAATTGAGTCTACTGGAATATAGATGATGACACCCGTTCTTAGGGAATTTTCTTCATCTCATCGGTAGTACCAGTTGTTTTCTCAGGCTTTACGTCATGAACCTACGTTAGAGTTTTTGCTGTTTTACTAGAGACAAGCAAAGGTTCCGTTTGGTAGGTTATAGTGTCATTAGGTTCAGATGTGGGGTTGGTCATTGTGACTTCTTCGACTTCAACTTGCCAGGATACTTCTGGATATTCTGGAGAATCTTGATTATGGGGGTTTTCTACAGGAAAAGTAATATCCCCTGACCTTACGTTTTCATCCTTCAGTTCTTTATGGACGTCATTGTCATTTAAACCGGAACCTCATGTTTTACTTCGTCCCGTTTCCGATTGTCTCAAAACGGTTCTTTTGAGTGACCAGTGTCGTTTGTGGGAGAAGGTTGTTGTGTTCTCTTCTGAGATGTGTACCTGTAGTGGTCTACCAGTTATGGTTTTAGTCTAACTAATATAAGAAACGTCGATTTCTGTCTCTTCGAGATATGTCAAGTCAAGTTAAGTCAAGTCAGTGAGTCAGTACAGGCTGAGAAACGTTGGGGTACTTAGTGTCGTGCGGTCCGGAGGGACAGGTAGTGGTTGAGGGCTTCAAATGAGTTTGAGTGCAAGTAACTCAGTCACTACGGTAGGTTAGTAGAGTAGGAGACAACAGGGGAAGAGGAGGACGGGGGTTAGGGAGGGTCGTGGTCTCAGAAAAGGTTACTCAGTTGAGAAGTGTACTCCACCGGTTTCATAACTCAAAGTCGAAATCGTAGTCAGGAAGGTTACCTGTGCGTTCTGACTAGAGGAAATCTTACCTGACCAACCTAGAGGAACGTCAGGTTCCCTGAGAGTTCTCAGAAGAGGTTGTGGTGTCAAGTTTTCGTAGTTAAGAAGCTGTGATTCGAAAGAAGTGTCAGGTTGACAATGTAGGTATGTACTGACGAACCTTTTTGTATCGGAACTGATCTACCTGGAAACAACCGTTTCATTACAGAGACGAAAACTTATACGATAGATCCAACCAGTATTGAAAAGAAGGTTCCTCATTCACAGAAAATTAAAGTACCGACGACAGTGGTAGACGTCACTAAAATCTCGGGGGTTTTAATTTCAGACTGTGACAAAGGTGACAAAGGGGTAGATAATGGGTACCTCACTACCCTGGTCTACGGTACTAGAAGCGAAAGACTTACAACTCGAAATTCGGTTGAAAAAGTGAGATATGTCAATCGTTTTTGTTTTGACACTCGACTGACATCGAGTCTAGTACTTGAGGAATAACGGTTTAAGTCTGAATTTGACTTCTTTCATCCCTTTTGGTGATCTGGTAAGTCCATACTAGATTTAGTCTAGGAAATGTTAATATGTCACCTTCACCGTTTGTCTAAGTTCCCTAATCTAGAGTATCTGTCTCACGGACTTGTCGATACCTATCTCCAAGTACTGAAAGATGTCCCGTCACTAGTTCTGGTAGAGGTTCTTTTTCTTTACGTTTTACCGTATTACCAACAGACTCCTTCGGAATTTTTATCGACACTTTTTTTTCTCTTCGATTTCCGTTTCCCTTTTTCCTTTCTATATCGGTAAACTTACGTCTCAAGATTTCTTATCGTTCCTCTCTATTCTTTCGGAAGGAGTCACTAGTTACGTTTCTTTATCTCTTTTCCTTGTCTTACCCTTTCTGATCTCTAGGGAAGTTTTTTTAATCTCTATGGTTCCCTTGTAAAGTACGTTTCTTCCCGTGTTATTTTCCTGTCTTTACCATACCTGGATTGTCTTCGTCTTCTATACTTCTTCTCCACCGTTCTTATGTGTCTTCTTGACATGTTTTTTCTAGAAGTGCTGGGTCTATTGGTACTACCACACTCTTGGTCTGTAGGACCTCACGCTTCAGTTCACCTGAAATCCTTTGTAGTGATACTTGTTTCGATCTCCTCCACTACCTTAAGATCGACTCGATAAAGTTAGAATTTTCTACTACGATACTTTCACGACGTGGGTTATACGGACGTTTAAACCTTTTGAGTCGTCACCGGTGTCCTGACCTTTTCCAGTCAAAAGTAAGGTTAAGGTTTCTTTCCGTTACGGTTTCTTACGAGTTTGATGGTGTGTTAACGTGTGTAGAGTGTACGATCATTTCATTACGAGTTTTAAGAGGTTCGGTCCGAAGTCGTTGTGCACTTGGCACTTGATGGACTACAAGTTCGACCAAAATCTTTTCCGTCTCCTTGGTCCCTAGTTTAACGGTTGTAGACGACCTAGTACCTTTTTCGTTCTCTCAAGGTCTTTTTGTAGATGAAGACGAAATAACTGATACGGTTTCGGAAACTGACACACCTAGTATTATTTGACACCTTTTAAGACTTTCTCTATCCTTATGGTCTGGTGGATTGGACGGAGAACTCTTTAGACATACGTCCAGTCCTTCGTTGTGAATCTTGACTTGTACCTTGTTGTCTGACCAAGGTTTATCCTTTTCCTCATGTAGTTCCGACATATAACAGTGGGACGAATAAATTGAATATACGTCTCATGTAGTACTCCTTGCGACCTGACCTTCTTCGTGTTCGACCTTAGTTCTAACGGCCCTCTTTATATTTATTGGAGTCTATACGTCTACTGTGGTGGGAATACCCGTCTTTCACTTCTTCTTGATTTCTCGGAGAACTACTTTCGTTTTCTCCTCTCACTTTTTCAACCGAATTTCCAGTTGTAAGTCTTTTGATTCTAGTACCGTAGGCCAGGGTAGTGAAGTACCCTTTAACTACCCCTTTGTCCCTTTTGTCACAGTCTGAAGTAAAACCCCTCGAGGTTTTAGTGACGTCTACCACTGAAGTCAGTACTTTAATTTACTATGAACGAGGAAGCTTCTTTTCGATACTGGTTGGAGCTTTCGTATAATTTTTTGCCTCTGTAGTGAAACGGTTGTTGCTAGACAGATCAGTTTTGATACCAAAAAGGTCATCAATACATACTTACACTCTCAACATGATAATTCTTTCGACTCGTGACTTCTTAAGTACGAAAACTTGACACCACAACCTCTTCTGAGAACTCTGACCTGACGTTCTAGTTTGGTCAATTAGGATTTCCTTTAGTCAGGACTTATAAGTAACCTTCCTGTCTACGACTTCGACTTTAAGGTCATGAAACCGGTGGACTAGACTTCTTGAATGAGTAATCTCTTATGGGACTACGATTCCTTTTAACTCCCGTCCTCCTCTCCCCTGTTGTCTTCAACTCTACCAACCTACCGTAGTCACTGATACCTGTACTCCAACTCATTCGAAGTCCTCCACCACTACCTGTCCCTCCGAACCGTACGACGTGAGGTACCCTAGCGTCTCAGTCTGTGCTGACTCACCGACTTGACTTGACTTGGTTTCAGTCAGAAGAACCACGATCCAATACCGTCGGGGTCGTTTGATTGTGTCTTCGAGAATCTCTACTATTCTCTACAAGAGAGTATCCTCCTAAACACGTGACTGACAGTCACGTCCTCACTTCGTGTTTAGGCCCACAACGAGTGAGTTCCGGTTCCTGGTCGTGTTCAAAGAATACGTGTGCTGGAATTTGGTGTCCGATTGGTAGAAAAGTTAATAAAGATATTAAAGAAACAAGGACCTACCGGTAAAGAAATGTTTCTTCGGTCCAACTCTCCATCTACGAGTAAATGGATGATATTTTAAGTTGATGTCTTTTCTGACTAAGAGTATCTAAAAGTATTATCATGACCTAACTTTGTACATAGAGTCATTTTTCAGATTATCCACGGACTGTGGTAGGGAGACTAAACGAGTCTTTTCTACCGTTGGAATTTTCAGTATAGGTTAATATGGTGAGAGATGAAAACATCATCCCACCCAAGTTCACACGAAATAAAATAAGGTTTTACGATAATAAATAAATTTAAAATATGTCTTTTAGATGTCACTAACATTCAACATTTCAAAGATACATAATAAAAATACTAAAATACAAAATATATATGAACCGAACTATATTGTGACCATAGAGTGACAATCCAATCAATAGACTACAGTCAAATAAGACCAAAGAAAACAAAACAAAACAAAACAAAAAACCAAAAATTAAATATGATTATTGGCATAGGAAATCATCAGTTTACCGAAGAAGTTGTCTGGTGGCAATACACATGAAGAGTGTTAGACCGTAGTCTTCAACAGTCAGACGTAACGTCGTGACAAAACTTTGATTAAGTTTCTCCGTAATAAGGAGCGAAGAAGGGATGTCTGACTTCCGGACGAGAGTAGACCCTTGACGGGTCGATCTCGACTTCCGGTTTAGACCGAACTTAAATAGGTTTCTCACCGAAATCACAAGTGCAAAGTTGTGACTTACCCGATAACTTAAGGTGATGGTGGGGGTTGTTCGGAGAAAGGAAGAACTTTCAAAGGAAGAACTTCGAACTGACAGAGGGTGTTTCCTTAGACATCTAAAAAAAATAATAGAACAATTTTAGTAACCTTACCTGATACTAATTCACAAAATAGAATATGTGCATCACTATATCGTGACTTATCTCAATTTCTGTAAACTCTCACCATGCACGGTCTTCTTTCTTTCTTTATCTCGTAAGACCATATTAAAACATGCCGGTCCGATTAAAACTCTGTATTTACACTAGATCGAATAAATAGAATGATCAACTGGGTTAAACCCAGGTCAAACCTCATCTGGTTCTACGAAAACTGTAACGAGTTCACCTAGTTTTGGACTAAGAACACGTTTCAAAAGAACCCTGTACAGTTAGAGGTACCGGTAGAGGGGAAGTAATACTGGTTACTTTAATACCAACGTAAACCCATAAATCATAAATTACGAGAGATTAACGAGAAATGTGTATATAAGACGGAGGGGGTCAACCGTCTCTTTACAGACTCAGGTCTTTATATACTATTCAAGGAAGACCTGGTAGGACTGGAGATCCTCAAACGACGAATTGTTCATTCTTTTACCAATCTTTTGCAACCGACCATTTAATTACTTAGTAAAAGAAGGAACTCTCTAAAACGTTTGTCAAGAGTGACAAAAATACAAACCAAACCAAACCAAACCAAACCAAACCAAACCAAACGGAATCATAGTTCAAGATGATGATACTACAGGGAACCTCCAACGATATATGTGAAATTAAAATTTTTTACTATACGTTTTCGAAACTCCATTCTAATAGATATTCTCCTAAATCTTGTTATAAAGTAAAAGACTCGTTGAAATCCTTTACTCTACTAAGTTCTTCTTGTTTGAGGTATTCATGTCTTGATATGAGCGAAAACTTAAGAATTCCTCCTGGTATCACGGACCTTTTATCATCTACGAAATTTTTACAGTTACATACCGTTTTTGGTGCTGATATAACATTTCATTAATCGGGGGTCAATTTTATTTAATTAATTAACTTTTTATATATAAATTACTTATTTACTTCCACCTCCCTTCAAAATATACTAAAGTTTATCGTTATATATGTCGGTAAAAAACACACGAATGTCTTTTTGTTTTGTAAAGAAAGACCTTACTGAGGGTAAAGAAGTGTAAATTTCGTTTTAAAAATAACTTTAGGAACCCAATTTTCCAACTTAGAAAGTTTTCCGTATAATCCTTCCTCCGTCTCCTGTCTCTTAACCGTTCTGACTAAAAGAACTCTTTTTTTTTAGTTCTTAAAAATCCTAACCTATGTCGTACATTCTACATTTTTTCAGACCTCTCCTTTATTTTTAAGTTCGTTGTCCCGACGTCCGAATCTCGGACATCCAGATATCCGGTCGTGACCCCGTCTCCTAGAACTCTCTTCCTTGAAATTACTGTTTACGTAAAAAATAAAATTCAACAAAAGAGATGGTATCACACTTCAATGAAGAGTGTAGTGGGACTAGTGGGGTTTGGGAGTTATTGCAGACACATACGAAAGTAAGGTTCCGATGACGATTACGACGAACACTTTTTTCGTTCAATCTCCCTGATCCCCGGTCACACATGTATTTACTTCGTTATGTATGACACCGACTCTGGATGATGAGACATCCGTCTCTTTTATTCTATTTTTCTTTGATTAAAAGACCCTTAAGTATTTTTAGACTTTTTCAGGTAAAATACGTTTAAACTACGTATTAAAATCCCTTTCAAAAAGATTAGTAAAAACGATTTGAAAGGTTGGTCTCCCAGTGGAGTCAATTATAAGTCCGATGTTTACTTAATTACGAAATAGAATATGATTCTTTATATGAAAGATTTATTACGTATATAAATTTCATATTAAAAGATCAATATTACTAGTGAAAGTTTTGAAAATTTGATTATAATCGTTTTTCTTCTTTTAAATTTTACGGGTATTTAAGGAAGGGGATTTATGTTGATGGTAAACATCAAACTCAAAAACAGGTTTAGGATTTTAACATAGGTTTAGGATTTCAGTCGGGATACGACTGAATTTACTTGACTTTTACTGTTCCAACGTTAAGGTCTGGATTAGAAATTCTTCTGGGAAACAGAAAAAGAGAATTTTGAAAAGAAACGGTTCACCTGTTCGGGTCTCGAACAATGGTACTTCTCAACAATCAACAGGATTTGTTTCCGACGACGAGTAGTTGAATGTGTTCAAACTTTCTCGGGTCGGATTTAGTCGTCTTGATAGAGACGTCTGGTGTTGACTGATATCCATGTACTTATTGAGATCAGAATAGGTCTTATTGGAGGATCGACTGGAGGAAGTCTGAGTACTCTTTATGACTTACAATCGACAAAGATTCGGTTACTTAAAATCTCCTTAAAACAATACGTCGTAATCGATTGACGGTGTACAACGAAATATCCATTGTTTTAGTCGGACTAATTTCTAATTTGATGAAAGAATACGTTATATGGTATATTTCTGTCGTCTTTAAGTCAGGTACAGAAGGTACAGGGGTGTGTCATTGACTAAAAAACAGGACTGTGTATAGAAGGATTTTATCAAAAATGTATAAGGATAAAAACTATGGTATAGATTAAATTTAAAGGGAAATATAAAGAAGCTACTGAAGTTATAACCTATATTAAAAGGAAATATGACTTACACATTTGACGAAGTGAGAGTTTAAAATTGAAAAAGAAGAAAGACCATCCGAATCCAAGTATAAAATAATAGACATATAAAAGAATTACCTTCAGTAAGTCAGCACAGGTTGAGGAACGTTGGGGTACCTCATATGTAAGGTACCTTAGGAGGTCCGGTCTTGTGACCTCGTCCATCGGAAAGGGAAGAGGTCCCGTAGAAGGGTTGGGTCCCTAACTGGGGTCCAGAGGACGTAACGTCCGTCTAAGAAATGGTAGACTCGGTATCAAGATACCATTGAACTTGAGTTTTAAACATTTTATTATAATTATAAATGACCAATGAAGTTGAATATAAGGAAATATATATGTGTCGTAACAAGAAACCAAAGACAATACCAGTCCCTATTGGGGTTGACTACTGGTTTTAGAACTTCGTTAGAAAATTGAAGGAGTAGAGGTAGTACTCGCTAATTGCATCGTATCTAAAGAGGAAGATCTACAGAGTCCAGTAGGGAAGTTCAGGTGCCTGTGTGGGGATTGGTTCAACAAAGATGGTCATGTATTACGAAAGTTTACGGTACGGAAGGAGACAGATCACCCTCTCCCACCTTTCGATTTTAGAGATTGGAGGTCTGAAAAAAATGAAACAGTCAATATCTACATCTAATCAAGACAGTGAAACTATGGGAATAATCCTAAATCTTTCGTCTTCCCTTCCGTAAATAGTCTAGGGACTGAGGAACAACCTAGAGAGACTTTTGATCCGACACCTTTGACCCCAAACCATCTTCGTCCCAAGATCAAAGGTTTAAGGACTCAAAACTCTCCGTCAACGTTGATTTCGTCACCGGAGTCTTTATCATTGAAACGACGGTCCAGGTACGAAGGTATAAGACCCTCGAAGGGACCTGTAGGTTACATCTAGGGTAAGGAAGTCACAAGGATTACTAAAATATTTATGAATTAAAGAACATAATTTAAGGTCAAAGAAAATTTACCAATCTCAGTAAAGATTCTTCCATTTTTTACCTTACTGTTGGTCAAGACCTTATGTCTTGAAACAGGGGAGTTTTACCTCTTATATCTAAAATGAGTTTACAGTGAGGTAGTAAATATCAACATAAAGAGATTTATATCAATATGGTCCTAGTTAATTCATAACCACCTTTTACTTTTGGAAGTGGGGATCATTTAGTATTAGAAATTTTTCCCGGATCTACATACATGAGGGTCTTCGTGGGGTCCTTAAGTATTCTTAGAGTAATCTTTATACTCTTAGTGACTAAATATTATTAATACGTTCACAATCTGAAGTTTCTTTTAGAGTTATTTGTCTTTGACGTACTCAAGGTAAATAATACGGTGTGTTAATTCGATCTATAATTATTGTTTCGTAATGTAGTATTTTTACGTATTGACTCAAATACGTCGGTGGACGATAAAAGAGAGTTACTCCTTTCCTTTTATTGTAATGTTTGAATAATCCGTCATTCTATGTAATATAGTAATGTATTGTAGTCCGTTACTTACATCGGTTTCTATATAAGTCTTCCTTTAAACGTCTACGTTTGTGAATTCAATAATTTGTCCTTTTTTGATTTCAGTTTATTTCTTCAATCTTTCTCTTACTATTTTACTTTTGGTTCCTTTCACCCTCTTTTTCTTATATTTTGATTCTGTTGTACTTATTTAATCTTATTTCTTTCAGCATGACTTTTACTTGAATTCTTAACTATAAACCCCCTTTATAAGATTTTTAACAGTTTAGATAAGTGTTTATTTATATTTTTATTTATATTTTCACAAAATTACTTTCGTAATTTATTATATCTTTTGAAAATTATAAAACTTTTATATTTTTAACGTCTTTGAAAAGACTCCTACATATTTGGTAGTTTTAGTTAAGATTTTACCAAACATATGTAAACGTACGTTTGTCTGTTTTCTGTCTCCTTTTTTACTGTTCTCAAACTCCTAATTGGTTTACCGTTGAGTGAGGTCATAAGAACGGACCTCTTTAGGGTCCCTGTCTTCTCGAACCTTGCGATGTCAGGTTTGTCAGTCTGTGCTGACTCACTGATATTGAGTGAGTGTTCTACGGATGTAATAAAATATCCCCGTAAAGAAAAATTAAAAGGGTATAATACTCGGTACAATCTCGTATGTTTTTCCCCCTGGTGAGTGAAGTAAAAATTTCCGTTATTTAGGGGTTATGGAATTTTCAATCGTTTCTATTGTGACTTTCCCTTTAAGGTCTACGTAGAGTTATTAATTATAAGAATTTTTATAATAATGTATTTTAAGTCAATTTAGTTTATATAATAGTGTCATTTTTATTAGTTGTTACTAAATCAGGAATTTATACTCCTACTAAATTGTATTTTGTTATCCGACTATAAGTATTGTGGTTCTCTAGTTCCTTTATTTTCGTAATGATTTTATCTGAGACTTTTCAGTGAACTTTTTAAGTTGTGAAAAAATTACGTTCTATTAAAATAATATAAAACTTCGGAGAAAGGTAAAAGTCAAAAGTTATCGTTTTGAAAGTTATCGTTTCAAATGTAAATGAATGTGTTGTAAACTCCAAACGGAAAATTCAAGTTATTCTCAATCTTACAGGGGTATAGGGATCGTAATTAAATTTTGTAAATGTTTAAAAAGTGGTCTTAATGGACTAAAAATTTCCACAGTTATTTTAATAAATTTCTATTTGTTGACGGTTCTTCGACGTTTTTTCGTTTGCTTTATAAGAATGTGGATAATTCTCTAAACGTAGTTGTTTTGTTTATACCTCCTGTATGGTTATCAGTGTTTATAGGGTACAAGGAGATGCAGTCACATGGAGGGTAGAAGAATTCTCATCAGTACCAGTACACTGATCAATGATCGGTCACGCCATCACTGGGGAAGGGTAAAATTCGATTTCGTAAAAAAATACAAAATTTAAGTTAATACAGTTTCGAATTAAGAGGTTAAGGGGAAAGGAACTGATTCCGTTCACGTTAACACGTTCGTAAAAAACTATTTCCCTCAGGGTTTTATTTAAGTTATACCAATGACTCAGTTGTATGCTTCCCATTGAAGGGACCTCTTTACGGATCTGGGTGTCTCCCTAAACGTACTACTTCTTTATCTACACAACTTGGTTTTAAACCCCCGTCAATGACTTTCTATCAGA
Source organism: Capra ibex (assembly GCA_006410555.1). Classification (NCBI taxonomy): domain Eukaryota; kingdom Metazoa; phylum Chordata; class Mammalia; order Artiodactyla; family Bovidae; genus Capra; species Capra ibex. Next base: position 10,158,607 of record SJYO01014747.1, on the reverse strand, counting down.
CAGGGTCCATTACGTTAGTTATAAAATTTTATTGTGGCAAGAAGTATTATCGATCTACTATGTCACCCTTTTCGACAATGCGATATTATTTGTAATGTTACTTATAAATTCGTAATTGTTTTTGTAAGTACTGAGATAATTTTTTGTTTTGAAATGGATTTTATATTGTCAAATTACTTACCTTTCAGTATGGTATACTGTCCTTTCCTTTTTATATAACATTTGGACAGATCGAAGAGAGTTCAAGTAACTGTTTAAATTGTTCAATTTAATTTTAAAGTTTCACTACGCGAAAAAAAATCGAATCGATTTATCAGTGTCTGATGTAGACTTTCTTATTCGTCAGCTTTTATTGACTCTTTAAAAAATTTCATTACTACTCCTAAACACGGTAGTTTATGAACCTCTTTTATAAACAACACTTATATACATTTCTTGTACATCGGCTTAAATATAATCTTTTTTTTGGAGAATACTAAATCATTACTTTTCCGTTAGGTTAACTTTTTTTTTACCTGTTACTAAACTTGTTTATAAAGTGTTTTCGTGTACCTTTTATTTGTGTACTCTTCTACAATTTGACGTGATCAGTAAACCATTTACGTTTTATTTTGGTGTTACTTTATGGTGATTAGTGTATGGTCCTATCAATTTTAAAATTTTCTACTTGTTATCGTTCACAAACGTTCCTATACCTTGTTCACAATATTTTATCATTTTTCGTAAAACCTTTTCTCTACCGTTGAAGAACATTTCAATTCGTATATGAATGGTAAACTCCGACATTAAAGTGAGGATCCATAAATGGGTACTCCTTACTGTTGTATAGTGTGTGTCTCTGAACATTCCTTAGAAGTCCCGTTGAGATAAGTACTATCTTTTTTTGTTAGGTTCTCAGGTGGTTTTCCACTTATAGGTCTATTTGTCTAACACGACATTGGTATGTTCCTTTGTGCTGAGTTGTTATTCCCTAGATGACTGTTTGTGTCGTCACAAGGGGACTCAGTTTCTACGCGACTCACGAATCAGTGAGTCAGCACAGAGAAACGTCGGGGTACCTGATATCGGTGGTCCGAGGAGACAGTTACCTCTAAGAGGTCCTTTCTTATGACCTCACCCAACGGTACGGGAGGAGGTCCCCTAGAAGGGTTGGGTCCCTAGCTTGGGTCCAGAGAGTGTAACGTCCCCCTGAGAAGTGACAGACTCGGTGATTTGTCAGTTTCTACCGTCTGTGTTTTCTTGTGTATGAAATACTATGGTGGATATCTATGAAGATCATTCATGTGTTCGCTTTAAACCCCCCACTTAACTTTACCATAGAACCAGTAAATGTCACTATTGTTACGTAGTCATCCTGTGATTTTACGTAAAAATGTACATTTCGTATGGGTATACTTCCAAAAAAAAAAATTACTTTATCAGATACTCCACTAGAGTCGAAAGAGATGGGATTATAAGATACCGTACTTAGTTATTAAATACTAGTTGATTCAAAATTTTTACAATGGACGGGGTCTCCGAACTACAGAGAGTTTTCGTAAGATTAAAAGCTTCCTTGGTTCAGAACTTGGTTTGTTTGTGTAGAGGTCAGTACCTTGTAAACACGTTTCCTCTCGTTCTACAATTGTAGGGTAGTGTGTCCCTTCGTGAGTCACGTGGTCCTGTCCGCCTCTTGTCGAGGGCGAGTAGTCAAATGAGAAACTACGGAGCAATCTGTTTGAAGGATACAACTTAATTTGCCTGTTTGTTTAGTCAGACGGACGTCACAATCGTCCCGTCTTAGAAGAAAGACCCAGGTTGAATCGACAAAAGTCCGAATCTAACTATGAAATTTTGAAGATTGACTTTATTTTCAGTTACTTTATTACCTTAAATAAAGTTACTTTATTTTCATATACTATTTCTTTCTCGTTAGTCTTAGTCTATGTTTCTCTTTCTTTCCTATTTACTCCTTTCCCTCCCTCCCTCCCTCTGTCTCTTCCTCTCTCCCCCCTTCCTTCCTTTTTCCTTCTTTCACTCCTTCCTTCCCTTCCTTCCCTTCCTCTCTCCTTCCTTTCCGCCTAACCCGACCTGTTCCGTAGTAAACTATTCAGTCTTTTCCTAGTCCGCCTACATTGTCCTCAGAAAAGGATCTCGTTAAAACAAACTGATCGAATTCAGATGGGAACCAATAGAAATAGCCCCTTGTAAAATTACTACAGTCAGTCTCTGACCCCTCTCTTTAGTTGAAAAGAAGTCTCTATGTTTTAGCGGTCGGTAAAAGGAAATTTCAAATTATAAATTTTCCTATCGTAATCTTCGGGTCTTTGACTTCGGTCTAATAAAGTTTCAAGAAAATTGGGAAAGGGTGACCATAAAACTATAGAAGAGGTAAATGTCCTTCCCGTGGTAAATATCCTTTTAAAGAAAGTTATTTTGTCAATTTACAAAATGCATAGCAAATAATCGGTTCAGTTCCGGTCATCATGGGTGGCCGGTACGAAGCAGAGACTCGAACGAGAAACGTATCTGCTCTGCTCACCCTTGAAAAAGAGGGTCTGAACCCTTTAAAAGACGATTGTGAGATCTTTCGAGTTTCTCCGGTACTCCTTGTTCAATTGTTCTCCTCCCCGGACTCTCCTTACGAAAACTATCTGTCCAGTCTTACTTCAAAGAACATTGTCGATTCGTGGGGAAGACTATCGTTCCGATCTCAGGACACAGGTAGTGTGGAGTCGAGTCCGACTCCGGACGTCGTAGCGTGTCGTTCGGGAACCGACACAGAACTCCGTTAATCTTCTAGTTTGTGTACCCTCTCCACTCCCCGAGACCGACCCAGACGTCAACTTTGTGTCCGGTATTTCAAGACCTTTACTTCCAAAGAGCCGATAGTTCGGTTACTAACGGTGTACGGTTTTGTATTTGGTCTAACGTATTACTCATCCAAAAAGTATTAAAGGAGTTTAATCCAAAAATAATTACGGACAGTTGTCGTTCACTATCCGTACGCAACGTAATCGTCGACGGTACCCGGTACGGTCGAGACTATAGTGTCGATTAGATTCCGAATGTCATTCGGTTCCTTGACATCCGAGACACACTTACTCTGGAGCTTACCAGACATCATTTCTTTTTCATCGACTCACTTGTAAAGTAGTAATCACCACTTAGTAACAACAACTTACATCAAAATTTATTTAATTTATCTAAAGGTAGGGGTTTACTTACAGGAGTGAAAAGAGGCAACAAACGTCTGTTGAACTAAATCACGTCTCGGAGACCGTAGAAAGACCCTATAAAGTTCCCAAGACCAGATAAATTCAGGGTGGGAAGAACTCGAAGAGTGTGTGTTAGTACTTTCTGAGTAACGAAGGTTTCCCTTATGACTACTACACCAACTAAAGTCTCTTCGTTACGGTACCACCCGAAGGTCTGTCTTCTCGACCTTACGATGGTAAAATTTTGTTCTATAGTCAGTGTGTTATTTACTCGAATTGACTACTGAGAGTGGTTTTTGTTATTTTACCTCTGTTTCTCATAAAATGGTTTTCGATTTTGTAAAAATAATTATAGTATTTAAATTTCAAGTACCAACCTTTATGAAAGTACTCTATTTTATCATCAAGATACATATCCTAAGTCGATTCGTTTTGAATCTGGAGACATACCTCTACTTGTAACACTCCACCGGTTCAGAAGTCCACTTCCTTAGAGTGGACGTCGACGCCCAAGTCTCTTGGTCTATTACCTTCGTCATCTCTGTATGCCTACACTCTCAACCTGGTATTGTTTCCGACTCATGGTTTCTCAGCTACGAAAACTTGACAGCATTACCTCTTCTGAGAACTCTCAGGGAAGCTGACGTTCCTCTAGTTTGGTCAGTTAGGATTTCCTTTAGTCAGGACTTATAAGTAACCTTCCTGACTACGACTTCGACTTCGAGGTTATGAAACCGGTGGACTACCCTTCTTAACTGAGTAACCTTTTCTGGGACTAGGACCCTTTCTAACTTCCGTTCTCCACTTCTCCCGTTGTCTCCTACTCTACCAACCTACCGTAGTGGAGAAGTTGTCTATACTCAGACTCGTTTGAACTTCTATCACTTCCTATCCTTTCGGACTACACGACGTCAGGTGTGTACTGAATCGTTGTCTTGGTGTTGTTACTTTCGTCCTGAACGAGCCTGAAACCTTATTCCTTCCGCCTAAGACATGTTTCGTGGGGTTTCCGTTTGAGGATTTACAAGGTATAACATAGTACCACCAGTGACTTAAAAATCGATTAATAAACTTTCTTACTACAGAATCCGACCCAATAATATTGTTTTATACTACCTAACCTCACTGAAATTGTTGTTCATAAATAAAGAGTGTCAACACCTTCGATCCTACAAGATCTAGTTCCACCGTTGGGTAAACCAAAGACCACTCTCGAGAGAAGGACCGGACGTTCACTGACGGAAGAGTGATACAGGGGTGTACCACCTCTCTTCTTTGAGTCCACAGAGAAGAATATTCCTGTGACCTGAGAAGTACCCCGAGGTAGGAGTTCGAGAGTAGATTTGGACTGGTCGAGGGTTTCCTGGGTGAAGGATTATGATAGTGTACCCGGAATCCCGAGGTTGTATACTCAAAACCTCAAGGTTGTATATTGTAAGTAAAATATTACTTACTGAATTTGTCTTCTCTTCTACTTTTGTCCTTTCCCCTCAACCCTTCATTTACATTATTACTCCCCCTCTTCACTTTTTTCGTACCTAATCTCCGTACCATACCTTTAACCACCATTTCCTATTTAAATACACTGTAAACTTTTCTTACACTGCCTTACTAGTTTTTCCTTAATGCCTAAGAAACAGAGTTTATCAACTCTATTTAGACTCTTGACTCCGTTAACACGTTAAAAGAACGGTCAACAAAAAGAAAAACATCGTTACCCTTTCCATCTATCCTAACGGATCAACTTCTACGTGTTTATCCTTTAAGGTGAGAACCACCTGACAGTAATCGGTTCTTGTATCCACTCTCCCAGTTGGAACATTGTATGTGAAATCCCATGCACTACAGAGTCTCTAGGGGAGACGGTGTTCCTCCAAAGGGGGAGGTGTCTACATGAACACTATATGAACGAGGATAAAGTGACCGAAGTAAACTAACTCAGTAGTTTCCCAAGTCTAAACCCTGGGTCTTTAAGTTCCATTAGAGAACAACTCTTGGGACTTGACTCCTACCTATCCGTGTCTCCAAACTTTTCTGTGTGTCTTTGTCTTTTGAGCAACGGTCTTTTTTTCACTATCTGTCACTGTACTGTGTCTTTACATCAGTAGGGATCCATAGGAGTCCTTGACTAAGGTCTTAGGGTCCCTATGGTTCAGGGAAATATATTCCCTGAATTCCTACGAACTCAGGGAATATATTTTACCACATTCTGTCAGTCGGGAGATGTAAGTTTGATAAACTTAAGCTCAAACCTACTTTGGTGTCCACGACTTGGTCCTCTACGTCTGCTGTTTGACCTCTAAGAGCCACCACTCGCTAGTATGCACGGTCTCTCTCTCGTTGACGCCTTCTTCGGTGGAACGAAGGACAAGAGAGAGGATCGGAAACCCGGGTAGGGAAGGGGGTTCCAGATGGTAGGGAGAGTTGGAAAGGGAAGAAATGAGTAAGAAGAGACGACTCCATCGAAGCCAAACAAGGATAGGAATTGTACTTTCCTTAGAACTGACTGTGTTCCGAGGCACAATCGGTACCAAAGTCTTCAGTAGTCGAGTGGGTACCCTGTGTGTACTCTTGTTTCTTTATAGGGTCCACGTTTCTGCTATCTCTTTTGGTTCCCTATTTGGTTCTTTGTTCTCTGGATCGACTTCCACGCAAAATCCTTCGGTTCTTTCACCGCCGATATCGTTCTCCCATCCCGTCTAAAGTTACCCTTGTAAAACGGTAATGTCATTTGGACTTTCATTCTCAGCGAGTCAGTACAGAGCGAGAAACACTGGGGCACCGTCAGGGGCACTTGAGATGTCAGGTACCTTAAGAGGTCCTGTCTTAGGACCTCACCCACCGGAAAGGGAAGAGGTCCCCTAGAAGGATTCGGTCCCTAGCTTGGTGTCAGAGGGTGTAACGTTCACCTAAGAAATGGTCGACTCAGTGTTCCCTTCGGGTTCTTATGACCTCACCCATCGGATAGGGAAGAGGTCACCTAGAAGGGTTGGGTCCTTAGCTTGGCCCCAGAGGACGTAACGTCCACCTGAGAAATGGTTGACTCGATGGTCCCTTCGGGTGTCATTTGAACTCACAATAGTTTATAAAGCAGACAGAAAAACCACGGTCACCTTGTGTACATATCCTGAACTTCCCATCCAAATGATGGGTCCAAGATATCTTAAGGTTTACAGCTACGTTCGGGAGGAAGAGATTGTCTTGTCTTAAGAGTTTTCTGACGACTGAATCGTCGGTCTAAGGTAGAGAAAGAGTCGGTTACAGAAATAGAGGTCATTGATAAGTCCCTCATTAAAGACTATCCAGGAATAAAGGTGGTCAAGAGGTAACGGAGGGTAAAGTGACCAGTACCGAGGTTGAAAAATCGTTGAGAATCGTCTATTTCCAACTTTTACCTTTGGTTAGTCAGTCTGGGAAGTTTTGAAAACCGTCCTTTCATACAACTTTATTAACCGATTTTTTCAATAAATAAGTGAGAATAGGGACAAAAGGTAATTATGTCTTTTAGTACTTAACTGGTGTTATTCGTACTGTTGTGGTAAATTTTATACATCTTTTGATATAAACATACGTAATTTATTGAAGTTAAGTTACAGTTTAAATTAAAAAGGTGTGACTTACTTCAACCGTATAAAAGTTGACGCTCGATGAGTACATTCGTGTAAGAGTGGACAGGTCTTTCACCTTTTTTGACGTTTTGAGAGACTTCCGTCCTAACTCAATAGAATTGTCTAGGTCATATACCTAGTTATTCTGTAACAATTTAACTTTATTAATATGTAAAGAGTGAAGTGGTTTGATAACACTGAGATCTATCAGGGTCTTTTAAAACTCATAAACTTTGACGATTACAACGGTTTCCACTGATTGAGTTCCAATGTAAACTTTCGGGACATTCCTTTTCAGTTGTACATAGTAGGTTTAATTAAAGAGGGATGAAAACTTTTGAAAACGTCCTTTGGAACGTTTAAACCCTTACAACTCGTTCGTACGTATTGTTACCAATCGAAACACGGTTACTGATGTCCAGACAATTGACTACTCTCATTAGGTTAAACGATTGTTCTTTCATTTGAATCCTTCTTCCTTCCCCTCTCTATCAATTATTCAAAAATTACGGACCTTCTTTTATCATAGACAAATTTACCTCAAAGAAAAATTTCCTTGTTTCGTACATATCGTTAGCCTACATTATTGTTTAATCTTAACTTTACGTCCATTAAATCTTACAAATCCCCTTATTCCCTCGACTGTCTCGTGTCCCGAAGAAAAGAGAGATTTAAACCTTCAGTTTTCACCTTTTCTGAAATTTTCACGACTTTATTAGTAAGTCGAAATGTATCACCATCCCTTTGTGAAAATGTTCTCAGAAGTTTGGAAAGTTTACAAGAACGTAAAAAAAAGACTCCTTTCAGTTTCTCACTCTAGTACCAGAATCGAAGGAATGAGAAGTCACCGGTACCGGCCGGTGGAGAGTCGGAGGTCCGGTCCTATCCTCACCGGTGTCCTTCGACTTAATCGATTGGTTTTGCCACCTAATACGCGACGACCCTTCACCTGAGGTCCATTACTTGTAAAGTCATTACTATTTGTATGGTTCTAAAACTTGAAAGAGACAGAAAGAGAAAGTGTGTGTATACGGGTATTTGTCTTCTTGTCTCCCTTCAAGGAAGGATATCGTGGGAGTAAAACAGGTCAAACCAAAACCTACTCCGTATGTCCATTGTGGTATTCGTCGACAGTATTGGATGGAAAGAATTCTTGAGTGCCCTTTTACATTATATGAAAACATCGTCATCGACTTTTCTTTGAAGTAGTCTCTTAAGTTGGGGTCTTAAAAAAGGCGACCCCTTGGAACATGACATTGAACTGAAGTAACTTGGGGTACGTTTATGGTCTGATAGGAATCTACCTCACCTTGACCCGGGATCTTGTTGTCAGTGACAATAGAAATTTGGTTATAAATGATTCACTTAAAGTATATGTCCCGGAAGTCAGACCTTATTATGTCCCCAAAGACAACTGTGTCCTGTTATACCCATTTAGTGTCGTTCGGAACCAAGTCAATTTAAAATTTTCAGATCGAGAAGGAACTCAGACCGAGGTTCGACCTTTACCACGGATGAAAAGTAGTTGATGAGTAGAGTTGGAACTTTCCTCCCACCTCCCACCGTAGTGAGGATAACTACTGTCCTTCGACTCCAACTCTTTTTAATTGATTACAGTGAATCGGTCGTTTATGAGTTTAACCCTAACCTCAAGGTAGACACTCTTTTCGACTACCATCCATAAAGATGAAGGAGTACGGTGAAACGTTCACTCTAGACCTTACGTAGGTAGAGACTCTTATCATCTTCAAATCTCCACTATTTCTAAAATCCCTAATAGAGTAGTGAGAGAAACTATTTAGGTTACGGGGAGTTTGAGAACACAGGACTCGTTTTAAGTCTTAGTAAAAGATGTTTAGACTAGAAAAAGGTCACAAGGGTCAGATACCTATTGTAGTAGTAGAGAACTGAGTAAGGTAGGTCTTTGGTTTCCGGGTAAGAACTCCTATACTAGAGAAAGTTAAAATTTTGGTTGAGTGGTGGTTCACGTCGGATGTCACAGAGACCTTATAGAGAAGTAAGACAACCAGAGCATGTTGGTTGGCAGTAAAGAACTGACCAGACGATGTCATCGAACTGGCCGAAGGTGAGAACCAGTAGATGAGGTTCAGAAGGTGGTTAGAAAAGGGTTGAGTCTAAACTGTCTTGAAGTAAGAGAGCGGTATATGGACAGAGAAGTGGGAACAGAGAGACGGGAACTAGGGAACGAAAAGTGGGGAGTTAGGGTACGGGAACGGAACGAAGTAGGGGTCTTATAATACAAACGAGACGTAATTAAGTAGTGTAGAGTCGAGTTCTGAATGAAGGAAGAATTTACCCAGTTTAGGGAAGGTACGGGAGTCTAGTGGTAAATAAAGACAGAAACGTTAAAATGACGTAGTCTCAGTGAACTTCTTACGAAGAAAGGGTCAACTGAGTTTCGGGACTCTGCCTGTACACAATGGAGAGAAACGAGTGAAAACTTAGGAGTCTTAGATGGTCTCCAGTGTGATATACCATCCACAAGTTATTTATAATTAACTTATTTAGGAGGGAGAGATAAAATATCTAGTATTTTAGTCCAGAGAATCCTCCTCTTCATTTAGAGAGTTCCGTATGCCGACCAATCACCGTCTCGACCTTAAATTCGAGTGTCACATTCTTGACCGTAAATTAGGGGTGAGACACAAGTGACGGGGAAGGAGAAACACGGTATAGGGGAGAACGGTTATGTGTGAAGACGAGACCAGAAGAAGAAGACGGGACAGGGGACTACTGTGCTCACATGGGACCGATATAAATCTTCCGTGTCATATCGGTCTAAAAGTGTTCTACTTCTACCGTTTCTACCTTCCTGAGATAGGAGTTTCAGTGTCAATGTTCCTTGTTGAGGTAGAAGTTTTTACTTAGGAGTTATTGGCGGAGGTAGGGTCGGAAAGAAGTAGAACCCTCCTCCTCCTAAAATCGTCGAGTGGTGATAGGTTAGTTAATAGCCGAAGTCGTACCTCCCTCTACTATTCACACGCGAAGATCGTGTGTTGCCTTTGACTTTAATTAGTTTAATCGAACTTCCTCGTGAAGTCACGGTATCACTATCCGTGATCTACGGTTCTATTTTCTACCTTTGTACCTACTTGTTATTACCAATAAAACTCAGATCAAAATGGAACCTCCATTGAAAAACTCTAAACAAAAAAGCAACTGTAAGGTATTTAACTACTTTACATTGACGAAATGAGAAATGTATGAAGGTCTGTGTGTATGTGTGTGTGTGTGTTGAAGTATTGTCCATCTATTTTCAATGTTTTCAACGTTTGTTAATAACCAAGATTGAAGACATAAAGATGAAGACAAAACAACTGAAACATACCACCCTAGAAAATAAGTGACATTTTATACAGTGGTCTTACTGATTCTAGTTAAACCCACTGAACACTTATCACCAAGGGTTACTCATTGACCTCAATGTGTTTATATTAAAGACAGGTTTCCGATCGGAAGAGTTACTTAATATGTTACAAGATTGTGGATATAGATGGAATACCTAGAGGAGAGGTACATAATCTTTCTAGTACTCGTAAACCGGAGACAAAGATTGAGTATACCCGAAAGGACCACCGATTCTGCCATTTCTTAGACGGACATTACGTCCTCTGTGTCTAAGTTAGGGACCTAGTCCTTCTACGGGACCTCTTCCTTACCGATGAGTGAGGTCATAAGAACGGACCTCTTAGGGTACTTGTGTCCGATGTCAGGTACCCCAGTGTTTCTCAGTCTGTACTGAATCGCTGCTTGCGAAAGTGAAAAATTAATTATGCCGTCGCGGTTTTAAAGGTCTTCCTTCAACAACCCTGTGATAATTTTTTATCGTTGACACAAAGGTTGTTGACTTCACTTTGAACTGTTCTCTGATGCAGTCGTCGACAAATTATTATCAAACATATTATTTTATAAGTATAGTAGTATATAAAGGGTAGATAAAAAGACTGATTTTATTTTAAAATTAATTCCGTTTTCTATATATCGGATTCCTTTCGATTTGACAAATTTTAATAATTGACGAACTTATGAACAACGATATGATGTTCGACGGTATTTTCTTTTCTTTAATTCATGAGCTCCCTAATTCCGTTAAAACTTTCGACGTGGGGAGGAGGAGGGAAGGGGAAAATCGATGCGGATTGACTCGGTATTGATAAAAAGAGGTGAGTCGGTCTGAGGTCGAAACACCGAAAAAATTATTGGACCCAAAAGTTCCGGGACGAGGACTCTCGGAAAAGTAAAGACGGCGCAACGGATGCTCGTTTAAAGAAGGTCAACAAGTTGTCGGCTTACGGTGGGAAAGACCTAACGACTTCGTAAAGTAACGTCACAGTAACTGCCCCACCACAAGACAATGTCACGTTAGTTATCGGGTCACGAAAGGTCGTGTGGGTAATCGAACAGGTAGTCCCGGACCCCCTCCATCACATTTAGGGGCTTATGGTCCCCGGTCCTGAAACGTGTGCCTCCTTACGTCCGTCGGGGGCACCAGCAGGTGGTGGACAACGAGGTTCTGTACACACTTCACTTAATTGAAAAAAACGACGTTGTACGGACTTTCCAGTTGACGGTACCTTCGGACTTCGAAAACCTTATAAAATTGAGTGTTGGGTGGGGGGGTTTTTTTTTAGGAGGAGGGAACTAAACCACGACCAAGACCCTGGGGTCACCTTACCCAACAAACTCTTCGATTCAACCTGTTTGTCCAGCCGGTACCCGACACCCCTAGTCAGTCCTTCCAGTGCACCCCCATCTCCGCCTGTCCAAAGAAGAAAAGAAAAAGTTTCACTTACCAGACGGACGAAGAACTAATGTGTAATTATCTTTTGTCAAAGGTGTCAATTACACTCGTACGACACCCAAAGGCACACACACACACACACAAAGAACGAGTCTGAGGGTTGTCCTGAGAAACTATTGACTCCTCAGTTTTCCAACATAAAAGGAATAGGTTTTCAACCTGTGTGTTCTATCACTTTCTATAAAGTTCTTTCTTTATGTTTTACTACTACGAGTAGAAGAACCAGGTGTGTAGTTTTTTTCCTGACACTCACTTTTTTGTTGTTGTTGTTGCTTTCTCTAATCTAGTAATAACAGATACTCCTGTACTATTATTTCCCTACCAGGAAAATAAAATACAGTTTTTTTTGTTTTTTTGTTTTCTTTCTCTCTCTCTCTCCGAAGGTCAAGGACACCTTTCGACACTTTAAGTTGGTGAAGTTCACAGTCACTGCGGAAGGTCAGTTGGAGTCCTTTAGAAGAATGCCTATAAATAATAGGTTTCGGTGTAGTGGGGTCTGGTGTTTTCCTTTGAGACACGAATCAAGTATTTCCTTGGTACCAGACTCTTTCCAAACGAAAGTCGTGAACCTCAAAAGAGAGTTTTGGAGGTATTTGAGTGGTGTTTGGTGTTACATTTGGTCACGTGAATTCTATACTGAACAATTGGATTAAGGTTGTTTAATTAAGTGAGTAAAATTTTCCCTAAAGACTGATTACTACGTTTGCTTTAGAGGTTTCGGTACTCTTGTAAGCAAACTTAATTTTCCAACCGTGCCTTTTATAATTAGAAAACTTTTTTTTTTTTGTGTGTGTGTGTGTGTTCCTTTTGTGACTTAGGATGTCACGGTTTCCATTAAAGACATTTCAAATTGAATGAAACTAACCTCTTTATACAGGCAAAGTCTTATCTCTTACACACATCGTAGAATTCAGGTAAAGGAACTTCCCTTTTCTTTACCACGCATAAGATAATATTTAAGAGACCACCGATGAGAAAGAGTATGAGATAATCGTACGAACAGTATTCATTAAGAATAACAAAAAAGAAAAGTCACACTTATAAAATAAACAGGGGAGGGATAAATCTAACCAGACCCCTTCCTTTATCGTTGGGTGAGGTCATAAAAGCGGACCTCTTAAGGAACCGGTCCCCTCGGACCACCCGGTGTCCAGTATCCCAGCGTTTTTCAGTCTGTACTGACTTTACTGAATCGTACGCATATCAAACCAGTCAGACTACGTAAGGTACCCGTAAACGACGGTTGGTTTTTCCATAGGTGGTGACATCGACTGTCACACCCGACATCCTTGTGTCTATTCTGGGGGGTTTTTTAGTTCGTAGACCTGAGGTTGGAAGTTTTCAGTCGTTGTGTATTTCGGTACGTGTCAAACACTTGTCTTTGAGTAAGGGTCCCGTCACTTGTGTCGTTGTGGTGATCTGTGTTGAAACACAACGAAAAAAGTCTTCATGAAATGGGGTGAAGAAAGGATGTTCGCTAAGAAAGATTGAACCGTGTGTAAAAGTCTTTTTCTAAACGACTACACTTTAGTTCGTGTCAAAGTGTGAAGCTGTCTTACCGTTCGAGACCCCCTGACCAGTAGTAAAAAGGGAGTTCCCGAGTTGATAACAATTAAAGGTGAAAAAAACGGTTTAGAGCGTCACCTCGACAATGAATCTGTTGAACTTTGAATGTGATAATTTTTTTTTAATCTTTCTGTGTTTCTTCTTAATAAGTAAAAAGGTGACTAAAAAAAAAAAGAGACTGTTAAAAGTGCTTGGGGGAGGGTCTAGATGGGTGTAATGAAAGCCCAAGAGTTTCACCTATGCACTACACGCACTACAGCTGTCCACATATATATCTGGTTCCCGACTTTTGGTACAAATCTTCGTTAGGTCTTGTTATAAAGTTTAAAGAAATAGTTGTAAGACAAATTTAAAGACAAAAGGTAAGTTTCATAGATCGACTCATTTAATGTAAGACGAATCAGGAAATCTGAGTACTGACGTGACGTACTCATGTTTAAACTAAACAAAGTAGACAAGTCAAGTCAAGTCAAGTCAGTGAGTCAGTACAGGCTGAGAGACACTGGGGTACTTAACGTCGTGCGGTCCGGAGGGACAGGTAGTGGTTGAGGGCCTCAAGTGACTTGGAGTACAGGTAGCTCAGTCACTACGGTAGGTCGGTAGAGTAGGAGACAGCAGGGGAAGAGGAGGACGGGGGTTAGGGAGGGTAGTCTCAGAAAAGGTCACTCAGTTGAGAAACGTACTTCACCGGTTTCATAACTCAAAGTCGAAATCGTAGTCAGGAAGGTTTCTTGTTGGTCCTGACTGGAGGACATCTTACCTGACCAACCTAGAGGAACATCAGGTTCCCTGAGAGTTCTCAGAAGAGGTTGTGGTGTCAAGTTATCGTAGTTAAGAAACCGTGAGTCGAAAGAAGTGTCGGGTTGAGAGTGTAGGTATATACTGGTGACCTTTTTGGTATCGGAACTGATATGCTTGGAAACAACCGTTTCATTATAGAGACGAAAACTTATACGATAGATCCAACCAGTATTGAAAGGAAGGTTCCTCAATTCAAAGAAAATTAAAGTACCGACGTCAGTGGTAGACGTCACTAAAACCTCGGGTTTTTTATTTCAGACTGTGACAAAGGTGACAAAGGGGTAGATAAAGGGTACTTCACTACCCTGGTCTACGGTACTAGAAGCAAAAGACTTACAACTCGAAATTCGGTTGAAAAAGTGAGAGGAGAAAGTGAAAGTAGTTCTCCGAAAAATCAAGGAGAAGTGAAAGACGGTATTCCCACCACAGTAGACGTATAGACTCGAATAACTATAAAGAGGTCCGTTAGAACTAAGGTCGGACACGAAGAAGGTTGGGTCGGAAAGAGTACTACATGAGACGTATCTTCAATTTATTCGTCCCACTGTTATATGTCGGAACTGCATGAGGAAAAGGATAAACCTTGGTCAGACAACAAGGTACAAGTCAAGATTGACAAAGAAGGACTGGACATATGTCTAAAGAGTCGTCCGTCCAGTCCACCAGACCATAAGGGTAGACAGAGTCTTAAAAGGTGTCAAATAACACTAGGTGTGTTATTTGATACCTTTTAAGACTCTGTCTACCCTTATAATGTAAACTTCATATAATAATAATGGATAGAAAGTGTCATCTAAGTTTAACGGTCTTAAAACCTTATTAGAGTTGACAAGGAGACTTGAACTCGGGTCAGTCGTAAAATTTATCCTCATCGATGGTCATCTACGAAGATCTTGTATATAAGTCAGAGGTTATAAATGAATAAACGTACTGATATGCTAACGAAGGCGACCGAGTTTATCATTTCTTAGACAGACGTTCCCTCATCTGGATCCAAATTAGGGACCCAATCCTTCTAGGGGACCTCTTCCCTTACCGATGGGTAAGGTCATAAAAACACATCTCTGAGGCTACCTGTCTCCTCGGACCGTCCGATGTCAGGTACCCCAGTGTCTCAGTCTGCGTTGACTCGTTGATTGTAAAAGTTAAAAGTGATAACGGAGTCTTTAAGTTCTTTACTCCACTAAGCTGAGTTCATTGAAATGAAAACAAGGTCCTAAAAATGTAAAAAATAATACAATCAAAGACGACATGCCGTTTCAATTAGTCGGTGTGTACATGTATATAAGAAAGAAGGAACCTAACAGAAGGATAAATCCAGCGGTGTCTTGTGCCTCAACGTAAGAACGATCAGCCAACCAATCAGCCAATTATACAGTCAGCCAAGGACAATCAATAGATATAATATATTTAACATTATATACGTGTAGTTAGAGTTAAAGGGTAAAGTAGGGTGGGGGTGAACGATAGGTATGTAGACAAGAGATGCAGACACAGATAAAGAAGAAACGTTTGTACAAGTAGTCATGGTAAAAAGGATCTACGGTGTATATACCCGATTATATTCTATGAACAAAAAGAGAGACTGTTCGGAGGAAAGACTTACCCTAATTTGAGAATAGGTTGAAAAATTGATGGCACCGTTTAGACTGTGCGGTTCTTGTAGGTCTCAAGTCCATGGGACAAGTCTCAGACAGACAATGTTCCAGATGATGTCACAGATAATGTCATATAAACCAAAATGAGATAATGACAGAGTTTTCTTGAATTGCACTTGATATATCGATGTTATATGTTTCTGTTACATTGGTCATTTGTCCGTTTCTCTTGTTCCCTTCTTCAGTTCTCCCTTCACTCTGTTTGCGTCGACTTGGATCTCAGGTTCTGGTTCAGAGATTTTACAACAGAGTCAACGGAGGGTGTCACTAGACTCTCCCTGTAACAGAGATGGAACTTATTTCTAATTTCTTTGTTAAGAAACCCTTCTACATCGTCTATGGACTCAACTTTTAAATAAAACGGTGGAGTCTGGACATACCATTCTTTCATCCGTCACGTCAAAAAAGAAGAAATCTTTAAAAAGTATATTTTTGTACGATTAATCTGGACGATTTTATATCTAGCATAAATAGATTAATAACCTACTGAAGTCCGACTTAAATAAAATTACAGTATAATATCAACCGAAATGTAATTCGTAACGTTACGTTAACACTTAACGTTTACACTTAAAAAATAGGACCGGTTATAAGAAGAACAGTCAGTGTCTAAAAGACCCATAAACGAAATATAATATTAAAACGTCCTTGGTCCTTACTTTAGGATTTTAGGTATTTTAGGATCAGGATGTTCAAGACTGTGAGTCCATAGTCAGAGTTAAGAACCTCGTAGAGAAGGTTTAGGGGGTTGTTTATTGTGTGTGGGTTAAAGATGAAGATTTACATTTCATCTTGAACGAAGAGTAAACTACTGAAACAAGTCTGTAGAACTTCTTTCTTCTCCCTCGTTCTCACTGTCTTTTTCTCTTACTCTTCCTACTTTTCTCCTTACCTCCAACAGTTGTCGCAGGACCTGTGACACATTTGTCATCAGTAGCCAGGACCGTGGAAGTCTTAAAAGACAAATTTATAGTCTGTAAGGTCCGTCGTGGATTTCGTTGAATGAGATTATAGTTCTGACACCACTGTTCCTTACTCCCTTTCTTTTACTCCAGTACACTTGGGTCACAATTTTTAGATAGGAACAATGGACACTTGGACGGAACTCTGAAACCCAGTCGATGAATTGGAGAGACTTGGAGTCAAATCGGAGTTGACATTTTCTCTCTATTAATTTAGTTAAAAGCCCCTGTAATAATCCTACTCCCTATTGTATGGAGTCGTGGATAATTATCATCATTTACCGGGTCGTGTACAATCCGAGAGTTATTTTTGATACACTATAATAATTTAAAGGACGAGTTTTTCTTTACTATAATATAGGGGTCCTTACTCAATATCGTATTGTTCAATATTTAATTGGACGATTGTACTTAACATCATTAACATATGACTCAGGGTTAAGAAATTTTCCGAAGGGACCATTAAGTGAACCATTTCTTAGACGGACGTAACGTCGTCTGGGTCCAAGTTAGGGACCCATTCCTTCTAAGGGACCTCTTTCTTTAACGTTGGATAAGGTCATACTACCGGACCTCTTAGGGTACCTGTCTCCTCGGACCACCCGATGTTATGTACCCCAACGTTCTTAACATGTACTGAATCGTTGATTTAGTGGTTGTGACTACAGGAATTTATTCTAGGATTGTTGTCATAGAATTTCTACAATCTCAGAATAAGGGTTCGGAGTTGTTCCGTGCGTCCATCTTGGTGGTCCAACTTTGGTATTGCGTCTCACACCGTAAAAATTTCATCACGAATGACCCCGGAAATTTGTAACCCGAATCAGTACGTAAAAGTAATGAGATAAATTGTGTCGTTTAGATATTCCTTTCATGATACCTGTGTGGATGGACTTTCGACTTTTTACACTCTAAGTCCCGGGGGCCCAGTATTTACCTCAACTTCTCTGAGATTGAGGGTCGACCTGAGACCTCGACCCTCGATTGTAGAACGGTCCTACTTATATTCCTCGTTTCGACGTACAGTTTACACACTACCTTCTCCATATTACGATTTCCTAACCTGTCTCTCTTCTTTTTTACTTCAGTCTCACCATCCTGGTAGTGCGATTTTAGGTCTGAACTTGTATCACCGGAGAAAGTCCGATTAGAGAGGAAAGGAAGAGTATTGTTAAAGGATGGTGATTAATATTCCTAGGCAGAGGTGGACCGCTTCCCCGCACCCTGTATAGGAAAGAAGTAAGAGGCCTCATCTAAAAGAGTTCCCGATTTGAGTACAACTCCGACTCTAAAGAACGGTGACAGACACACACCTCGTCGCTCGTCCGAGAGTTGTACAACGATTCTTAGGAATTTGGGTTTAATGCCGTGGAGAAAGAGGTCTCACGAGAAAAGACCCAATTCCACTTTCCAGTAGGAGAGTCTGACCGATCAACATGAGTTGGTTAATGTTCTGGGGTCACAAAGATGTTTTCTCTAGAAATTTTAAGATGGGTTTCTAAAAAAAAAAAAAGCGTCGACTGAATGTTTTTCGTGTTCATTCGTTTATGTGTTTTCGTAAAAATTGAAGATCTTATTAATGATCGTCGTGTTTATATGTAAATTTTTTAACATTCAAAAGGAATATACAGGAAAAAATTATCCGATGTCCTATGGAGGTAAATAAAGTAGTTCTAAGTTCATCTTTTTCTCTACTTACACTATGAAAACTGTGAGATCTTGAATTCTTTGGACTCACCTATGTTACTCCGTTCCGAGTCGTGTTTTAGTGTCCTATCGGGACCTGAGGGTCAATGTGTAGAAATAAAGGAGACAAATTGAACCCCTTAATTTTAACGAATTTACTTTTCCTCTAAATTAAAACAAAAAAGAGAGAGAAAAGAGGCCCGTACTACGTTGGTTCCTGTCACTGAACGATCCTAGAAGGGACAAAAACTTCCTGTTTTATGTTTACACTTCCAGGTCGGAATCTTCCACAACTCAGTCACACAAAACCCCAGTTCTAACGTCCCGGATAACGTACAGATTTTACGGGAGGAACTCGGAATTATGTTAGTCTCTCTTAAATCCAGTTGTGAACACAGTGCTACTTATTCAAATAGGTGTCGATTATGAACCGAAGGGACTCAAAGAACTCCCGTAACGTACACCGAAAACTGTCTCGAGACGAGAAAAAAATGTATCTTTTTATGTAGAACAACTCTCCCTTTGATAAAACTGTTTTTCTTAATGTTTTAGTCTTTATTTTACCGTGTAAAATCAGTTATGTAAATAAGATAGTAGAAACATTAAAGTAGAATGTTATTTCGTTAGTGTCAGTAGTTTTTGTGTAGGGTCGTCGAAAATTCTTTAAGACCTAACGTTATTTCGACACGCGATGGTAAGAAATCTGACTCTAGACCTTCAATTCAAGTGTGAAGATACGAAACTTTAACGTATGTCACGATTCAGTGAAGTCAGGACAGGTTGAGAGACGCTACGATACGTGACATCGGGCGGTCCGAGGAGTCAGGTACCCTAGGAGGTTCCTTCTTATGACCTCACCCAAAGGAAAAGGAAGAAGTTCCCTAGAAGGGTTGGGTCCCTAGTTTGGACCCAGAGAATACGGAGTATGTGACCGTCCGTCCAAGAAATGGTGGCCGTGACGGACCCTTCGGGTACGACACTTTAATCCCGGGGTTATTAGTCAGTAACTAATGTTTATAACTGACTTTTGAATGAAACTCCAGAACCACTGGAGTACCGTTTTGTCTCACTTCCTTAGTCGGGTCTCCAGGGGTTGGAGGTCCTAGATTACGGACTGCTGGAGTCCACCTCAACTACATTATTATTATCTTTATTTTACGTGTTATTTATGTTACACGAGTTTAGTAGGGTTTTAGTGGGTGAGGGTCCAGGTACCTTTTTAAAAGATGGTGTTTTGACCAGGGACTACGAGATTTCCAACCTCTGGTGACCGGATGTTCTTTGGACCCTCATGTTAATAATCCATGTCTCCTAAGGTTATCTCACCCTGGTTATTTTCTTCTCTCTTTCTTCATTTCTCTAAAATCACGTAGTGTATAAAAATTTATAAGTTTCTTTCTACTCTAATATATATGTATGTGCACGTGTGCATATATGTATGCAGATATATATTACGTATATTCGTATATACCCGCAGGATCCACCGTAATCACCATTTCTCGGACGGACGGTTACTCCTCTGCATTCTCTGTACCCAAGGTAAGGACCCAACCCTTCTAGGGACCTCGTCCCGTACCTCTGGTAAGAACGGACCTCTTAGGGTATCTGTCTCCTCGGACCGTCCGATATCAGGTATCTCAGTGTTTCTCAGTCTGTGTTGACTTCCCCGAATCGTACATATTTATTCATAGATACACATACATATATGTATACACATATACATACATATATATTCAAACACACACACATACATACATATATTGTAAAATTACCCTTTAAAGGTCCTACTTCTGGTATATAGACTACAGTGGGACCGGGTCTTTCCGTTTATTTACTTCAACTCCACCCCTGTCATTCCTAGTAGTTACAAGAGCACTAGGAACATTCTAGTCGAGGACCGGTTTCCCGTCCTTTAGTAGTGAAGTGTGTTATTTCTACACTACAGAGATAATAAATGAAAAAATAACTCTATATTAACTGTATCTTGTCATATAATCAAAAGCCACATACTGTATTACTAAGTTATAAACGTATATAACACTTTACTAGTGTAATCGTAGGTAGTGGTGTGTATCAATGTTTCTAACTATAAAAAGGAACACGACTTTTGATAATTCTAGATGAAAGATTCGTTGACCGTTTTAATATATTATATCATAATAATTGATACCAGTGGTCGACATATAAGAGAGGTCCTGAATGATAAAAAAAAAAGAATTAAAATAAAAAATAAAAAATTTAAAATTTTAGAAATTAAGAATGTACGCAAAGGTTTGTACTTGGGGGGAGGGTGGAGGGAGGGGTGTTGTAGAGAGACCCAGTAGGGGTACGTAGTCGGGGTTCGTACGACGTGGGACGCAGTCTGTACCTGACCGCTAAGTTAAGAATGTACTATCATATGTACAATCTTAAGGGTAAGAGGGTTTAGTAGGGTGGGAGAGGGAGAGGCAGGTTTTCAGGCAATATGTGTAGACACAGAAAAAAGGACAGAACGTATGTCCCAGCAGTAACGGTAGAAGGATTTAAGGTATATATACACAATCATATGACATAACCACAAAAAGAAAGACCGAATGAAGTGAGACATATTAACCGAGGTCAAAGTAGGTAGAGTAGTCTTGACTAAGTTTACTTAAGAAAAATTGCCGACTCATTATGAGGTAACACATATACATGGTGTCGAAAGAATAGGTAAGTAGACGACTACCTGTAGATCCAACAAAGGTACAGGACCGATAATATTTGTCACGACGCTACTTGTAACCCCATGTACACAGAGAAAGTTAAGACCAAAGGAGCCACACATACGGGTCGTCACCCTAACGACCCAGTATTCCATCAAGATAAACGTTAAAAAATTCCTTAGAGGTGTGACAAGAGGTATCACCGAAAAAATTACTTCTAGACACAACTAAATGAGATTTCTTCGTCGTTTTTTCGTTTCGGGAACAAGGGTAAGACTAGTAACTTGCAAACAAGACTTTTGGAACCCTTTATCGACCACCTGATGTAAGTATCGACCAAATGAGGTAAGGAGTGGATTAAGAAGTCCTTTTATCCGTAATACTCACCTTCTTAAGTTCTCAGGGTCGCTGCCGGTACTTTATGCTCGTCTAGAAAGTGTTTGGTGTACCTTTGTATTCGTAGTGTCATTGACATGAATAAGTGGGCTCGCAAACAACTCACTCACAGGTCAGACACGCTCCATGGTAAGAACCGGGACCTGTATGTTGTCCTTTATTTTGTCTGTGTTTGGACAGAAGACCTCAAATCTGTGACCACCTCTTTCTGTCTATCCTAGTTAATTCGCTTGTTATTAAACAGTACAGTCCGTCACTATACTGTACCGCTCGTCCTCTTTCAATTTAGGCCCCGATCAAGCCGTCCCCCGTGACTATAAAATACCTCTCACTTTTACCCTCTAAAAAGGTTTTTCAATTGAGAACCCCTCTCTGGACTCACTTCACACAGACCCAGTCCCCTTGTGAGCCCCTTCTTGTGAAAACTTATAAGGGTGGGTAGGTGGGAGAGTAGGACCGTCCTCACACGGTTCCCATGTACTCATTGTCTTTTCTTCATACTTACCTTGTCTTACTCGGTCCGTTCTCCCAGTCACCGCCCCCGATGTCCCCGTCTTCCTCCGCCCCGTCGTCCTCCTTTACTTTGCCTTAGTCTCACTTTGTCCTTTTTCTGCTAGTTCGATAACTTTTATAAACAGAACACTTCTAGACAACAAGATGACTCTACTCGTCAGTACTCACCCAAAAATCTTCTCTGTGTCCTAAAGTCCCGTTCAGAATCCTCTCCTGACGTCCTCTAGTTTGTGCTCTACCTCCCCCACTACCCCGGAACTGGGTCTCAATGTCCTTTTGTAGAGGTCTTTTCGGACTTCGAAGGAGGAGGAGGTGTGTTATCGGAAAGGTTCTCGTCTTTCCTCTCGTGTCCCGATTAGTCTTTGGCGTCATCCGTAAACCCTCAAGTCACGGTAGACATGTTTTGGGGTCGGTTTACCGAAAGAGTGACCGGGTGGGGTCAAGTCACTGGGGAGTGTCCTGACCCTTTCACCCGTTTGTTCGAACCAAGGTTTAAGGAACACATCCTTCTGATTATAATGTACTCAGTTACTTAGAAGTGAAGAGTTTAAACGGCGTTTACTTTCTTGAAGGAGACGGGGGAGTTTTGTAGACCTACGACGGACCACCCGGAGTCTAGGTTCACCTTTGTAGACCCATGGTCGGTTCTCCCTCTTGACCCACCGTAGATTTATACTAGAACGTTTTAAAGAGATCCTTTTCGTAATTTTTTCACAACGGGACACATTACATTTAGATACCAGATAAATCTCTACGAACAAATAAAAAAAAGACTGTGGAAGTAGGTACTCGTGACGGACATAGTGCCCCTTCCCTGGACCAAAACACTATTTTCTTTGCGTCGGTACACTGGTTCGGCCAGGGGCAAGTAGATAATTGAGGACTTGTACATCGGAAAGAACAAGAAAGACGGCACTCATCAATCGAGGGGGAGACGCTGAGACCTTTAGACCTTAAGTACCCATTAAAACCGGGACCGGTTAGACTTGAGGGTGAGACGTACGAAAAACATACTGACCGAAAGTGAGTCCTCCGACCTCTCTTTTTATCTTCGTCACACATGCTCTCCTTCTTTACACACGCAAACAGTGAAATACGTCACGCATGATGTGACAGTAGTGACGGTTTGTATTATTTTCACGTCGTCTTTGTGAATTGGTACGTAACTAGCCGAGGGGTTGAGGCCAGCCCTCATCTCATTGTCTGGGAGGGGACGAGTAGGCGGGGGGATGGGACTCGAAATTCCGTCTCCCCTCACTCGAAGGACATTGACAAATAAAACCTTTGTGAATTCCTTCGTAGACTGAAGTTTGAAAGGGTAACAAGTCGATAACGGTGTCTTAGGAAGTATTCTTGACTTTATACTATTTACAATTCAACTTGAACCCACCTTTACCATCAGCTTGAAACGATCAAACACTAATCATCCTAACAATAATAATATTCTTCCATACTGAAAACTATTTACAAAAAAAAAAGAAAAAGTTTGGCATATGTAAGTCGGAATGATAATCATTAATGTCACATTTTGTAGCGTATAACTTACCGAGCGAGGTAACATTACTCGATATGATTCCCAAATTTACACAAATTTAAGAACAGTGTATAGGATTCCATGTACCACGCACGTACGTACGAGTCAGCGAATCAGTACAAGTTGAAAAACGTTGGGGTACTTAACGTCGGGACGGTCCGAGGAGTCAGGTACCTTAAAAGGTCCGTTCTTATGACCTCGCCCAACGGTAAAGGAGGAGGTCCCTTAGCAGTGTTGGGTCCCTAGGTTGAGTATAGAGGACATAGAGGACGTAACCTTCCGCCCAAGAAATGGTGACGCGGTGGACCCTTCGGAACTCCACACACCATAATGCACATAAAACGTCTATTCCTTCGACTCTACTCTTTCTCTCTCTTGTCCCGAACGAAGGTCAGTGAGTCTCTCGTTGTCTGTCCCGTCCCTACACTTAGATACCGACTGAGTAAGACTTCAGGTACATCTTTTGTGAACCTCTCTAACGTTCAAGTACAGGTCTTAATCCTTCTGTAGAAGGACAACTTGTTTACACATACGATCTGTCGTCTCGACCCCTTAGAAGTACATTGGGGGTTTGGGTTTCATCCTCGACCCTAAGTTTAAGGATCCAGAGGAACATAGAGAGTTCCACGGTACACGTACTTTGTATGAGTCTATTCTTAAACCAAGTCCGAGGACCATATCGAAGGTCAAGAGAATCTTGGCCACCGTTGAATTCGGAGGTCGAGACCCAACGTTCCACTCAAGGTCACGTGTGAACTGTGATAGTCACACCGTCGTCGACAGCAACGTCTTCTCAAGACTTTCAAAAGACGAGTAGTTCCTCGTTACTGTTGACAGAGGAACACGACGCCTCCTACACTGACCTAGGAGGAAACACTGACCTACACCCTATACAAAGACCTTTGAATCGGAGTTTAGACAAAGAGGTCGAGGGAGTTAATGAGGCTCAATGATTACAGGAAATAATTTAGATAAAAGGTGAATTTGGTCGATCTCATCTAACATAACAAACCTTGAATATTGGGACTTGTTGCACCTCGTTTCTGTCTTCCTTGAGTGTATGAAGGAGACTCGTTCATAATCAACGAGTCAATACAGACTGAGACACACTACGGTACTTTGACGTCAGGTGGTCCGAGAAGACTGGTGCCTTAAGAGGTCCGTCGTTATGACCTCATCCCATCGGTAAAGGAAGAGGTCTTGTAGAAGGGTTGGGTCCCTAACTTGGGGTAGAGGACGTAACGTCCGTCTAAGAAATGGTAGACTGGTCGAACGTCGATAAAGAGACTACTCGACAACCAAATACGGTTCTGGTGGTGGTGGTACTGGAGGGAATGGGGGTATCCTTGACAGACCGAGGGATATCTTCCCTGACCACGAAAGAACACTCTTTATGTAGATTGTAGAGGGTCGTACCATGTCACAGTCTTTCGTCTTCAAACCTCGACACAGTTCGAAGAGATAAACCCGTTTTTATCTTTCTCTTGGAGTCAAAAGGGTTGTCTTCGAGGTAGTACGACTTATACCTAGACAAGACAATAGTCATCTAAACCTTTGTACCAAGAAATGTTATTGTGGGTTTAGGGACCTTCACTTTTTACCGTTTTAGTATGTGTTTCCAAAAGGTGAAGGGATCTCAACACAAATAAAGAGAGACGACTAAGGTATGACAGTCTATTTAAGTCTGAGGTAAAGTAAAGTAATTTCGTTTTAGACAAATTACAGGAGTCAATTTATCTTTTCAAAAGGTGAGTTTATAATAAGAACAGATTCTTGTTTCCTAATCCCAGTCTCGACTCAACCACTTCACATGCCACCGGAACCGGTCCGGGTTCGTCTTTCGATCCTCTTGGGTTCGTGTCGAGTGCGTTTCTCCATATTCCTTCCGTCGTACCTGATAGTCTGAGTCGCCCCTGTAGGCCTTCTGACACCAGGTCCGTCTACATACTCCCTAGTCCTTCCCGAACTCACGTTATGTCTATTCGTCCATTCTCCCCCGTTAAACCCTTGAGATCATTATCAATTGTCCCGAAGAGGGCCCCCAAGTCGTCATTTCTTAGACGGTCGTCACATCCTTGGCGTCCTCTGAACCCAAGATAGGGACCCAACTCTTCTAGGGGACCTCTTCCTTTACCGTTGGGTGAGGTTATAAGAACGGACCTCTTAGAATACCTGTCTCCTCGGACCCCCCGATATCAGGTACCCTAGAGTTTCTCAGTGTGTGTCGACTTCACTGAATCGTACGTTGTTATCCACTGACCAGGAAAAAGAAGGTTGGAATTTCTTCAATATAACTTGTGACAGTTGGTATTGAAGTTTCATCGTTACGTTTAAATAAGTCCGTATTTCGTTGTCTTTCGATCTACGGAAACCTTCGGTATTACTGAGAAAAACCGGTAGTCACAGAATGAATTAGCACGTAACGAGGTCACAAATATTTAAGACTCCTTTCAAAACATACTGTTGGAAGACGAGAAAGATAGGAAACAAAAACCTTGTATGTTAACCCTTATCTATTAACTTGGACTTGAGGAAATGAGTGAAAGTCAAATTGACGAGTTAGCACAGACTGAGAAACGCTGGGGGACCTGACATTGGGTGGTCCGAGGAGACAAGTACCCTAAGAGATCCGTTCTTATGACCTCATCTAACGGTAAAGGAAGAGGTCTACTAGAAGGACTGGGTCCCTAGTTTGGGTTCAGAGAATACAGAAAATTTAACCGTCTCCCTAAGAAATGATGATCGTAACATCCTATTAAGATCAAGTGTCACTCATACAATTCTAGGTTGTAAGAGTGATACATAGAAAAAATAAGAGTAATTATAGGTTTTCTGTCTTTAGGTTGGGATTTCTGTAGACTATTTTTACTTTCAGAGTCTCACGTTATGTCTACTATTAGGTTTGATTAAAAGTAAAAAAACCTTTTTTCTTTCATAAAAATTACGAAAGATTACAAAATATAAAATATATTAAAAATATCTTTAATTGTTCGTGTCATCGTTTTAAACGTTTGTGAAGGTGAAAGGTTAGAATAGGATAAGGGAGGTTTGAGTGAGTGTAAACGTACAAATATAATGACTATTTTGTCGTTTTTCCTTAAAAAACTAGGTTATTGAGGTGAAGATTCCTGAGTGAGACCGCGAACCCCCTTTAATATATTCGTTGGTTTAATATATACGTCCTAATATATAAAATTTATTGTCGTTGTCAGTCTTTATTGGATGAATAGGTTCTTATTCCTTCAATAATTAGAGATAATACATTTTGATATTATTATTAATACTACATATAGTATATTAATAATTTTTATTATTAAATCTCTTATGAACTTTCATCTTTTTACAAATGCCTCACTTTTTCATTATATGGTTTGACGTACTCTCACTAGGATCAGTACACATAAAAAAAGAATTGTTTTAAGTATACACAATCACCTTTTTTGACCTTCTCTATTACAGTTTAATAAAAGTCGTTACCTGAAAAGTTACTCAAAACCAAAAGAAGTAGTAAAAGGATTAACAGAAAGAATAACGTGTTATAATAAAATATATTAACCTTGTTAGTTATCTATGGTGAATGTCAGTGACTTCATTTAAGTTTATGACTGGTCCGTTGTCGAGAATTGGACCTTCCTCCCACCATGACCGATGTCGTCCTGTTTCACTTCTTACCCCCAGAGTCACCACTTATCAGATTCTTTTTTATATAAATAACACTTCGATAAACGAAGTATGAGACTCTCGTCGAAAGACTTCCATCGTCTTTAGATAAAAAGGTTTCTCCATCGATCTTTAATGGAGAACATAAGGGCTGTCGGGTCAAGAGACGGTAATAAGGGAGAACGTTAGGGACGAGATTAGAGAAATGTTTGAGGAGAACAAAACATTTCTACAAGTAAGGAGAGACCTGGATAGAATAAACGAGAGTACACAGGTTTGGTTTTCAGACTCTTAAACCAGAATGACACCTTTTTTTATAAACTTTAAACAATGACAGAACCTTCCAGAAGGGACCACCGAGTCTACTATTTCTTAGGTGGACGGACCTACTTTGACCTCGGATAATATGTCTCACTTCATTCAGTCTTTCCTTTTGTGGTTATGTCATATAATTACGCATATGTACCTTAAATCTTTCTACCATTACTACTCGGATATACACTCTGTCGTTTTCTCTGTGTCTATATTTCTTGTCTGAAAACCTGAGACACCCACTACTGTTCCCATCCTACTAAACTCTCTTCTCGTAACTTTACACATATAATGGTATACACTTTATCTAACGGTCAGGTACAAACTACGTACTTTGTCCCGCGAGTTTCGGTCACGAGACCCTGTTGCGTCTCCCTACTCCACTCCTTCCTCCACCCTCTCCCCAAGTCCTACCCCCTGTGTACATGTGGGCACCGACTAAGTACAGTTACATACCGTTTTTGGTGATATCATAACATTTCATTAATCTGAGGTTAATTTTATTTATTTAATTAAAAAAAAACAATTTCTGAGATAAATGGTTACGTCCTCTGAACCTAAGCTAGGGACCCAACCCATCTCAGGGATTTCTTCCCTTACCGTTGGGTGAGGTCATAAGAACGGACCTCTTAGAGGTCATAAGAGCGTCCTACTCGGACCGTTCGATGGCAGGTACACCAGTGTTTCTCAGCCTGTACTGAGTAACGGATTGTGTTCTGGAATATGTACATTCATAAGAGGACCTAAATTAAAGTCACACACGACACGAGTCAGTACAGACTGAGAAAACGTTGCGGTACCTGACAGCGTGTGGTCCGAGGAGACAGGTACCTTAAAAGGTTCGTTCTTATGACCTCACCCAACGAAAAGTATACCACATCCATTTCAACCAATACGAGAACCAGTACTACTACTTCTTACCAGGTCAAAGTAATAGACATTTCACTCCTTCCCAGACGAAGTACCCAAATCCCCCTTCTTCCATTACTCTACTAACATATATGTCGGACATTGTTACAGACCGTTACTTATTGAAAATTTGCAAATACAGGGTAACACTATCGACCACGGATCTTCTATCTGATAAACTTTCCTTCTTTCACTATATATCGTTACAGTCCAGTTGTGGTACCTTAGTATCTCCCCGTCGTTTTTCCACACCCGAGTTCGATCTGACGAACCCAAACTTAAGGAATGAACACTTTGTAACTAGTTTAATGAATTAAAGAAATACGGAGTCAAAGACATGTAACTGTTGTTGACGACGAAACATCCCCACACTACTCCTAGCACGGTTGACCAAGACTCTTATAGACCGTTTTGTCATTAGTGAGATATAAAGATAATGCTGAACAAAGTGTTCTCGTGTTTCTTTAACGGATCTTGCGTCGTGATGGACGAGACACTTCAAGGGACCCCCGGGTCTTAGTACTCTATACGGTAGACGTTACACGAGGGAAGTGGGTGTCACCAAGAAATGCACCGTGAACAAAGGAGACAGGTATTGATTGGTTCAAGGACCGACACGGAATAAGTCAAAAGACAGGGGCTTTGGATCGTGGAACAGGTGAAAGTTACTATTTACAGTGATTTTTGTCTGGTACTGAGGTTAATACCTGTTAACTGAAATAATAACAAAATAAGGAGAGGGGTGGGGAGTGGTGTCTTCCACATGTGAAATCCCACTAAACCCTTCTTTCCTTTATAAAGTGAAGTGGATAACTTTCTATAGTTATTTGGACTTAAATCCGAATTAAAATTATTTTTAGAGATATTTTAACAATCGTGAAACCACTAATTTTAAGATAGTGAACGATTAATATCTTTGTAAAGGTAATAAGACTAAACTCGGTGACTCTCTTGGAATTCACCTTCGATAAACTGATCAATAAAGATACGACGATTCTTCTATTTGGTTAAAGGGGGAGACACTGGTGTCCAAGGAAGAGATTGAGACCCGGAGATAAGGACGGGACGTCTATCCAAGTAGTCATGGTAAAAAGATCTAAGGTATATATACTCAGTTATATACTATAGGAGTATATAACAACAGTATATATTGTAGTGTTATATACTATTAGAGGGACCTTTTGAGACCCTCTGTCATTCCCTGTCCCCGCAGACCGTTCGACGTCACATATCCCAGTACTTCTTAGTCTGTGTTGAACCACTGACTTGTTGTATTCTATAAGCAAGAAGAAGAATTGCTCAACTCTCTCATCGTAATTGTATATATGTGGTGGTACACATTTTAATTTTCTGTGAGGAACCTTCCTTTCAATACTGGTTGGATCTATCGTATAAGTTTTCGTCTCTGTAATGAAACGGTTGTTTCCAGACAGATCAATTCCGACACCAAAAAGGTTATCAGTACATACCTACACTCTCAATCTGATGTTTCTTTCGACTCACGGTTTCTTAACTACGAAAACTTGACACCACAACCTCTTCTGAGAACTCTCAGGGAACCCGACGTTCCTCTAGGTTGGTCAGGTAGGATTTCCTCTAGTCAGGACCCACAAGTAACCTTCCTGACCACGACTTTGACTTTGAGGTTATAAAACCGGTGGACTACACTGCTCGACTGAGTAACCTTTTCTGGGACTACGACCCCTTCTAACTTCCGTCCTCCTCTTCCCCTGCTGTCTCTTACTCTGTCAACCTACCGTAGTGGTTGAGTTACCTGCACTCAAACTCATTTGAGGCCCTCGACCACTACCTGTCCCTCCGGACCGCACGACGTCAGGTACCCCAGAGTTTCTCAGCCTGAGTTGACTCACTGACTTGATTTGACTTGACTACACATTTTATCGATCGATCACCCTTCAACGACATATTATGTCCCTCGGGTCGAGTTACGGGACACTTCTGGGTCACCCCACCCTACCCCCGATTCCCTACCCTCCCTCCGAATTCTCCCTCCCTCACATATATAGGAATCCCGGCTCAGGGGGACAACGTCCCGTCTTTGGTTATGTTGTAACATTTGTTAATAGGAGGTTAATTTGTTTTTTCTTATATTTGGTTGAAAGTTGGAGACACTGAGTGCGGTATTTAGGACCCATGTGTTTCGTCTTGAGACACCCTTGTGTCGTTATTATAATACCCTGAAGACCCAGGTCCCTGGGACTCCTTCAGTGTGGTGGAGAGCCCACCCTGACTACAAGAAACGTGCGTTATCCCGACTGTTTGGCAGATCTTTCAACTTTCTCGCTGATAACTTATTAAGCGGGTTAAGTCTTCCACCGTTTGTCGTTCCTCCGCGACTCCTCTACGGAAATTAAGTTACTCATTGATTTCAAATAAACCAAACTTTAAAGATCTACGAAGGTTTGTCGCGACAGATTTAAAGGGATTTGTTGATGTTCGGTAGGAATTTTGACAACCGACTTACCGGGCAAGGGTCCGTCTCAGCAAAGTTTGGGCAAGTCGAGGTGCCTAGAGGCGGAAGAGTATAGTTTCTCCCGAAGGGCGACTCAAACAAATGTGGTAATTTAAAGGAGTTTACATTTCGGCTCTCTTAAAAAGGTCCACAAGTTTAAGGAGCTCCCACCCCTCTCACGCCTCGGGATATAATCTAGTTATGGTGCGATCTCCCTTAGTGTTTCTTGGAAAAAGTGCCACACCGGGGGAGATCTCTAGAGATAAAACCTCCGTCGGAACCGTCCCGGGCGTTCCGACCGACAGTGAGGGGACACTGTAGCTACCGGGCCGGCTGGTGCCGCCCAGGGACTCGACGCGGCCGCCGCCGGCGCGTCGGGGCCCGGCCCGGGCCTAGGTTGGGTCGCGGTGCATGCTCTTCGTCTCTACGCCGCGTGGGCCCCGCCCAGAGGGTGACGGCGCAGGGTCTCTAGCCAGGCCGGGCGAGGGAGGGTCGTGGGCCAAGTTTGTTCGTCTCTACCTCTAAGGTTGCCCTCGCGAGCCCACCTTTAGGCTCGCCCTTGGGCCCGAAGAGGTTCGGGTCCACCTTTCTCGACCGTTCCAGTGGGTAAGTCAGTGGTCCACCACGTAAATTAAATTTTCCTCACAATTGGAACAAATATGTTTTATTGTGGTTATACGGCTCTTCGTCATTTAGATAACAGCAATTTGTCGCCCCTCGGCGACCGCGACCGTCGGACGGGTGGGCGCTGCACTTGGGCCGACCGTGGCCCGCCGCTCGCGCGCCCGGCCCCGACCGCGACGCTCGGGCGGGCGGAGGGGCCTCTTCCGGCCTCGCCGCGGGAAAGGCGGGAGGTCTACTGAGGAACGTAAGAACAGTTTATATAAATCTTGTTCTCCACAGGTGAATTTCCCTTTGTAAACAATTAGTGAATTTACGTCCGCGAACCGTCGGGAGGTCAAAGTGGAAATATTTATACATCCTAGCCCAAGGTCAATTCGCCCCTTGAGGGTCCGTTCAAGAGAAACGAGAGGCGCAGGGGAGCTTAACTGGATTCCACTTGCAGGGAGCGTGGAATAATTAAAAGATAGGGTCGCCCGAAAGGCCTCAGCTACGGTCGGAAGATAGACGAGCAACTGCCTCTATTTATTTACTACGCGCCGCCTCCCTCCTCTCCCTACAAAGAAATCCGTTCCCTGTCTAATTTCACTTTAAAGACAACTGGCTCCGCGACCGCAGCTGTAGGGGGGAACAAATGGTCGTCGACAGGGGGAATTACTGTGAGCCTATTGAACGCTTCCTCCGGGACGCCCTCCCCCACACTTCGTCTATTTTCCCGCAGACAAATTTGTCTGGTCAGGAGCTGGAGGGGCGAGGAAGCAAATTGTTAGTCCCTTTGACAAGTCTTCCCTGTTTGGGGCCCCCCGTCTCCAAAAATTAAGAGGGTGAAAACCCCAAGTGTTGGATTTTGGGCCCCGACAGGGCCGCCCGGGAGACGGCTCCACTACTCATAAGGTCCTCTCCTCCGAACCCCACCCCGTCAGACCCGCCCCCTACTCGTCCCCCGGTCGACCCCCGGTCCACTCTTCCAGTCGCACTCCACAGGACTTCCTGAGAACCAAAAGAAACTTTTTGTTCCTGGGAAGGGGTAGGAGGTGTTCAGCATCATTGATTGGTCAGTCTCTGTTCCAGAATTTTCTCGGCAAGTTGCAATCCCCATTGGCACATTAACAACAAGTCAGCGAGTCAGCACAGGGATGCTGGGGTACCTGTATCGTGCGGTCCGAAGGGTCAGGAAGTGGTAGAAGGTCTCGGTCGGTAACTTAGTCACTACGGTAGGTTGGTAGAGCAGGAGACACCAGGTTCTTTTAGTGAAAATTATGAACCTTGTTAGAGGGAGTACTCTAACACTGTAACGTCCCCTAGAACAGACCGTGGGTTTGATTGTAACACTAGAATGTTGACTCTTTCGTCTCCGGGGACTCCGATTTCCAAACAGATCTCAGTGAATCTTCAAATTACCGTCTTACCCCCGACCTTGGGTGAGGGTTAGGTGCCACCAAAAGTCTGTTTCCCTACATCTTTTATAATACGTATAAAATATTATCTAGACGTATTATATAAAATATTATATTACATATATGTAGTCCGATTCTTCTCCTTTAGATTTCTATATACGCACATGAAACGCATTCATATGTATATGATATTTTAATGGAATAAGATAGGACTACGTCACCCGTCTGTCGTCGACACATCACACGAGGTAGGACTCTCCCTCGGTTTTTGAGAGTGGACCGAACCCAGGGTCGGACCGTCTAGGAACCCGAAGGGAATTCTGTGTGGAGGTGGGACGAATAAAATACTTATGTTAGGTAAATTTCTAGTTGTTCGGACCTTAGAGTATTAGAGAAAGTACGAGATTGTCTAGTTTGTATGTACGGAAGGTACCTCGGTTAGTCTCTCGTTTAAATAAAGACGAAAATCTTCCTCTTCTTCCACACTTTGTTTACTAGAATGAAGGAGGTAAGACAAAACAGTGGGTATCCCACAGACCATAGTTTCTGTTCTCTAAAACTCTCTCCTCTTTTATTTATGTTCCGGCCGTTTCATAAAAACTCCACAAGTCTTCTCTTTAGATACTAAAGGAGTCCTTTCAAGAAAAGTCATAAAAATTTCTATTTGATGAGAGGATGTTATGTCACCAGATGTCATTGTACTCCGAGTAGGACATAAAGGTTTAACATAACTAAGATTAAAAGGGAAATCTCGTTTACTATTTTGAAAAGAAAGAGGTTTTAAATTTAAATCTAATCTTAGAGAAATACCGTGAAAGAGCCTCTTCCGTCACTGTGGGGTGAGGTCATGAGAACGGACCTTTTAGGGTACCTGCCTCCTCGGGCCACCCGACGTCAGGTACCCTAGCGTTTCTCAGTCTGTGCTGACTCGCTGAAGTGAAAGTGAAAAGTGAAAGTACGTAACCTCTTCCTTTACCGTTGGGTGAGGTCACAAGAACGGACCTCTTGGGGTCCCTGCCCCCTCGGACCACCCGACGGCAGATACCCCAACGTTCTCAGCCTGTGCTGACTTCGATGAATCGTCGTCGTCGTACCGTAAAAGAATTAATAGTCAACATACGGGGATTTCCTTATACAATTTTCAAGATTACGGGTCATGGATTCTTACCCTGGATTAAACCCCTGTCCAAGAAATAGACGTCTCTATTAGTTCACTTCTACTCCAGTAGTCCCACCCCGCATTAGGTCACACTGACGACAGGAACATGTTTCTCCTTTAAACCTGTGTCTCTAGGTGTATCTCCCTTCTTCCCTTCTTCCCTTCTCCCTCTTCTACGTAGGTATACCGGTTCCTCTCCCCGGACCTTCCCTTGATTTCGACGGTCGTGGAACTAAAACTTATAGGTGAAAGGTCTTGATACTCTGTTATTTAAAGATGACAAATTCGGTGAATCGGAAACCATGAACCAATGGCTCGGGATCTTTTCACCATATAGTTAATTAAAATTGGTAAAGTAATTGAAATTTATAGGGGACCTTAGTTATGAAGCTTTTGATGTTTTATTTAAAATAACCGAAATTTAATAAAAATTCGAGAAGATACATTTCCTTTATGTTTCTCTTGATTACAAATAATATGTAGATGATGTAGGTCCCATCCTAAACCCCTAGTATATATATAAGTATATATAAAACAAGTAAAATGTACATATTGGTCCGAAAGTTTTATTTTAAAATAGATTAAGCTATCCTCGTGTAAAACATGTCATTCTTGTAAATGTCATTTGTACTCATTAAATTGACTCATGGTTAATTTCCCAAACATGGAACGAATCGTATAAAGTAATTTAATGTATAGTATCTTCCATCTTAGAAGAGATGTAATACTCGTTACCATGAACAACTTAAGAAGAGGTAGCAAAACGGGTGTAAAAACTACACGTTACATTAACTTACAACTTTTCAAATATCATCCAAAAGAGTTCCTGTTACAACACTTGTGTCTAATATTTATTCGTGTCAATCAGTTCTTCTAAATAGTTCATTCACGAAACATATTTCAGGATCTGTTTCCTCTCCTTTTATATCTCCAATGTTGAAGGATAGAAACCCATCGATTCTTAGATTAACCACTTTTTCCGGTATCCGTTTATTCTTTCACGTAATTTTAATATGGACGTTTTTTATAGTAAGATTTTCTTTTGTTCGAGTCGTATCTCCTGGTATCTAGAACATATGGACGTTTCGATCAGGGTGAAATATGGACGATAGATTTGAATTTACGATTTTCCCGATAGAAAGAAAAAATTTAACAAAATTTAAATAAAATAACTTCATACCAACTAAATATTACGACTCAATTAAGGACGACATATTGTTTCACTTAGACAATATGTGTATATATATACACACTCAATATGTATGTGTATATATGTATATATGGAAGAAAAAGTATGAGAAAAAGTAATACCAAATAGTGTCCTATAACTGATATCGCAGGACCCGAGACATCATCCTGGAACAACGAATAGGTAGGATATACATTATGAAACGTAGATGATTAGGGTTTGAGGGTTAAGTAGAGAGAGGATGGGGAGAGGGGGAACCGTTCGTGTTCAGACAAAGAAGATTCAGACACTCAGACAAAGGTAAAACATCCTTTCAGGTAAACACAACACAAAATCTAAGGTGTATTTTCTCGATCGTACACTATAAACAGAAAGAGAAAGACTGAATAAAGTCAATCATACTATTAGAGATCCAGGTAGGTACAACGACTCCAGTCGTAATAGAGTGAGACAAATACCGACTCATCACCAGGTGAGTCCCTGCCCCCTCGGACCACCCGAAGGCAGATACCCCAGCGTGTCTCAGCCTGTACTGACTTCGTTGAATCGTCCTCGTCGTCGTCGTCACCAGGTGACATATATAATGGTGTAGAAATAGGTGAATAGACACCTACCTGTAAATCTAACAAAGACACAGAACCGATAATGCTTACCACGACGATACTTATGTCTCCTCTTACATAGTAAAACTTAACATCAAAACAGACCTACGTATTTCTCCCGACAGAAAGAGAAAGTTTTACAGGTCTAAACTAACGTTTTCAGACGTCAGTAGGATCGAGTCTAAAGAGTTGGACCCGTGATAATTGTAAAATTCGACTTACTAAGAAACAGTACCCTCAACAGAACATGGAACGTCCTATAAACCGTTATATATACCGAGGATGAGTGATCTACGGGAGTAGGTTAAACTGTCCAATTTTACAGAGGTCAAGTCAAGTCAAGTCAAGTCAAGTCAACGAGTCAGTGCAGACTGAGAAACACTGGGGTACTTAGCGTCGTGCGGTCCGGAGGGACAGGTAGTGGTTGAGGACCTCAAGTGAGTTTGAGTACAGGTAACTCAGCCACTACGGTAGGTCGGTAGAGTAGGAGACGGCAGGGGAAGAGGAGGACGGGGGTCAGGGAGGGTCGTAGTCCCAGAAAAGGTTACTCAGTTGAGAAGTGTACTCCACCGGTTTCACAACTCAAAGTCGAAATCGTAGTCAGGAAGGTTACTTGTGGGTCCTGACTAGAAATCTTACCTGTCTAACCTAGAGGAACGACAGGTTCCCTGAGAGTTCTCAGAAGAGGTTGTGGTGTCAAGTTTTCGTAGGAACGATTTACAGGGACTCCCCTCGTTTTTCGTAGGAACGATTTACAGGGACTCCCCTCGTTTTCTTGATCACAAGGTTGGGTTCTAATGTATTTCCACTCTTCTCACATACCGTGTCTTCACTCCCAATTCGGTCCCTTTTGATAGAACTTTTCCAATCTAAAGTTGTAGATATCTATTCATTAACCAACTTCTTCCTCCTATAAGACGTATTTTTTCCTCCTTTTACTTTTTCTCCTCTGACTCTCAGTCTTCACGTTCTCTTCCGTTTCTGACCCTGTAATTTGTCCAATCGGTTGGACAACTGGTTCGATGTGGAGATAGATGTATGGGGAGTGGTTATAAACCCCGAAGGGTCCACCGCGGTCACCATTTCTTAGGTGGACGGTTACGTCCTCTACGTTCTCGCTACCCAAGTTAGGGACCCTACCCTTCTAAGGGACCCCTTCCTTTACCGTTAGGTGAGGTCATAAGAACGGACCCTTTAGGGTACCTGTCTCCTCGGACCACCCGATGTCAGGTAACCCCAGTGTTTCTCTGTCTGTGTTGACTCGTGTAGCAGTTGTAAATTTTTTAACATTTAAAGATTTTAGAGAATTAGACACCTCCCGGTGTCCGGAATTGTATCACGTGGTCTTAATCGGACCGATACAACGAATCGAAGAAATTATATTCATTTCTTCGTCTCCCGTTATTGGGTG
The DNA here is from genome assembly GCA_006410555.1 of Capra ibex. Lineage (NCBI taxonomy): Eukaryota > Metazoa > Chordata > Mammalia > Artiodactyla > Bovidae > Capra > Capra ibex. The sequence continues at coordinate 10,121,447 of SJYO01014747.1, read as the reverse complement.
GGGAAGGAGTTAAAAAAGGACTCTCTTCCCGTCAACTGTCGTATTTTTTTTATAGTCGTCGACGATAAATAAACACGAAAATCATAGGGTCTAGAAAACGTCTGTAATGGACTAAATTAGGGGAGTTCCGGAACCATTCCCGTGTTAAGTGAAGAGACCCCGAGTCAAAGGATTTGACGTCTCATTTCCTCCCACCGTAGTGTATACTTCACAGGTCCGGTACTGAACTTAGGTCTAGGTCGATGTAGTTCGGGTACACACAACTAGAACGGTGTATCGTCCTCGACCGTTCTGTCGTTAGTCCCTTTGAAGGTCTACTTTTCTTGAGTCGGTCGAATTTCTGGTCTTTCTTTACTAGTAAGAAATATGTCTTCGAGATCTTCTCCCTCATCATTCCGAACAAGAAGAAATAAAGTCTAATTGGAAATTACTGTCGTTCACATGACTAAGTAGTTTTACTTCACTAGTGGTAGACCAAATAAAGTGACTCAACGAAAGGGACTCCGAGGTGACCATTTCTTAGACGGACGTTATGTACTCTGGACCCAAGTTTGGGGCCCACCCCTTCTAGGGGGCCTCTTCCCTTATCGATGCGCGAGGTCATAAGACCGGACCTCTTAAGGTACCTGACATATCAGGTACCCCAGTGTTTCTCAATCTGTGTTGACTCAGTGAAAGTGAAAGTGAAACCTAATCCTCAAAGATTGTCCGACTATGGTCAAAGGATTTGATGTCTCATTTATGGATCAACACCTACACTGACCACTATCTTCGTTCCAGACTACGACATTTCTCGTTATAACGTATTCTTGGACCTTACAATCCAGGTACTTAGTTCCGTTGAACCTTCACCAGTTTGTCCTCTACCGTTCTCACTCATAGTTGTAAGATCCTTAGTCTCTTGATTTTACCTGACCTTACCTACTTAAATTGAGTCTACTGGTAATATAGATGATGACACCCGTTCTTAGGGAATCTTCTTTACCTCATCGGTAGTACCATTTGTTCTCAGGTTTTACGTTATGAACCTACGTCAGAGTTTTTGCTGTCTTACTAGAGACAAGTAAAGGTTCCGTTTGGTAAGTAATAGTGTCATTAGGTTCATATATGGAGTTGGTCATTACAACTTCTTCGACTTCAACTTGTCAAGATACTTCTGGATATTCTGGAAAATCTTGATTGTGGGTTTTTTCTACAGGAAAAGTAATATCCCCTGACCTTACGTTTTCATCCTTCAGTTCTTTGGGGACCTCATTGTCCGTTTAAACCGGAACCTTATGTCTTACTTCGTCCCGTTTCTAATTGTCTCAGAACGGTTCTCTTGTATATCCAGTATCGTTTGTGGGAGAAGGTTGTTGTGTTCTCTTCTGATGTGTACCTGTAGTGGTCTACCAGTTGTGGTTTTAGTCCAACTAATATAAGAAACGTCGGTTTCTACCTCTTCGAGATATGTCAGTCGTTTTTGTTCTGGTCCTCGACTGACACCGAGTCTAGTACTTGAGGAATAATGGTTTAAGTCTGAGTTTAACTTCTTTCATCCCTTTTGGTGATCTGGTAAGTCCATACTGGATTTAGTTTAGGGAATACTCATATGTCACCCTCACTCTTTATCTAAATTCCCTGATGTAGACTATCTATCTCACGGACTCCTTGATACCTACCTCCAAGCACTGTAACATGTCCTCTGTCCCTAGTTCTGGTAGGGGTCCTTTTCTTTACGTTTTTTTCGTTTTACCGACAGACCCCTCCGGAATGTTTATCGACACTTTTCTTCTCTTCACTTTTCGTTTCCTCTTTTCCTTTCTATATTCGTAGACTTACGTCTCAAGGTTTCTTATCGTTCTTCTCTATTCTTTCGGAAGAAGTCACTAATTACGTTTCTTTATCTCCTTTTGTTGACTTACCCTTTCTGATCTCTAGAGAATTTCTTTTAATCTCTATGGTTCCCTTGTAAAGTACGTTTCTACCCGAGTTATTTCCTGTCTTTACTAGACCTGGATTGTCTTCGTCTTCTATAATTCTTCTCCACCGTTCTTATGCGTCTTCTTGACATGTTTTTTCTAGAAGTACTGGTTCTATTAGTGCTACCATACTAGTGAGTGGATCTCGGTCTGTAGGACCTTATAATTCAGTTCACCCGGAATATTTCGTGGTGATGCTTGTTTCGATTACCTCCACTACCTTAAGGTCACCTCGGTAAAGTTTAGGACTTTCTACTACAACACTTTCACGATGTGAGTTATACGGTCGTTTAAACCTTTTGAGTCGTCACCGGTGTCCTGACCTTTTCCAGTCAAGAGTAAGGTTTCTTTCCATTACGGTTTCTTACGAGTTTGATGACGTGTTAACGTGAGTAAAGTGTACGATCATTTCATTACGAGTTTTAAGAGGTTCGGTCCGAAGTCGTTATGCACTTGGCACTTGAGGGACTACAAGTTCGACCAAAATCTTTTCCGTCTCCTTGGTCTCTACTTTAACGGTTGTACGAGACCTAGTACCTTTTTCGTTCTCTCAAGGTCTTTTTGTAGATAAAGACGAGTTAACTGATACGGTTTCGGAAACTGACACACCTAGTGTTATTTGACACCTTTTAAGACTTTCTCTACCCTTATGGTCTGGTTGACTTGACGGAGAACTCTTTGGATATACGTCAAGTCCTTCGTTGTCAATCTTGACCTGTACCTTGTTGTCTGACCGAGGTTTATCCTTTTCCTCATGTAGTTCCGACATATAACAGTGGGACGAATAAATTGAATGTACGTCTCATGTAGTACTCTTTGCGACCCGACTTTCGTCGTGTTCGACCTTAGTTCTAACGACCCTCTTTATAATTATTCGAGTCTATACGTCCACTGTGGTGGGAATACCGTCTTTCACTTCTTCTTGATTTCTCGGAGAACTACTTTCACTTTCTCCTCTCACTTTTTCAACTGAATTTCGAGTTGTAAATCTTTTACTTCTAGTACCGTAGACCAGGGTACTGAAGTACCCTTTATCTACCCCTTTGTCACCTTTGTCACAGTCTGAAATAAAAAACCCAAGGTTTTAGTGACGTCTACCACTGACGTCGGTACTTTAATTTTCTACGGATGAAGAACCTTCCTTTCAATACTGGTTGGATCTATCGTATAAGTTTTCGTCTCTGTAATGAAACGACTGATTCCAACCAGATCAGTTCCGATACCAAAAAGGTCACCAGTACAAACCTACACTGTCAACCTGACACTTCTTTCGACTCGTGACTTCTTAACTACGAAAACTTGACACCACAACCTCTTCTGAGAACTCTCAGGGAACCTGACGTTCCTCTAGGTTGGTCAGGTAGGATTTCTAGCCAGGACCCACAAGAAACCTTCCTTACTACGATTTCGACTTTGAGGTCATGAAACCGGTGGAGTACTCTTCTCGACTGAGTAACACTTTATGGGACTACGACCCTCCCTAACCCCCGTCCTCCTCTTCCCCTGTTATCTCCTACTCTACTGACCTACCGTAGTGACTGAGCTACCTGTACTCAAGCTCACTTGAGACCCTCAACCACTACCTGTCCCTCCGGACTGCAAGACACTAAGTAACCCAGTGTTTCTCAGCCTGTACTGACTCGCTGACTTGACTTGACTCTGTCCGACTACAAATTGTCTTCATATTGTTATACTTAGACTTAGGACTAACACCACTTTAGGGAGGTTTAGTTCTGAAGTCGAAAATTAAAAAACAAATTCTGAGAGGGACCACCGAGTCTGTCATTTCTTAGACGGACGTTACACCCTCTGGGTCCAAACTGGGAGCTAATCCTTCTAGGGGACCTCTTCCATTACCGATGGGTGAAGTCATGAAAACGGACCTCTTAAGGTACCTGTCTTATCAGACCACCCGATGTCGGGTACCCAGTGTTTCTCATCCTCATTCTCATTCTCATTCTCATCCTCATTCTCATCCTCATTCTCATCCTGAAAGTGAAAACAAATGTTGAGAGGTTTCATTCCTATAAGTCAAAGGTCTCAGTCCGTAAGAAGGACCGAGTAAATTAAGAAGTGAAAAGCCATTTAAATCGACGGCTACACTGACCCTTCTTCAGTAGACCAACCCCTTTATGTTTCAGGAGTGTTGAGGTCTGGACACTTTTCTTCAAAGTGAATTTACATCAGTGTACACTAAACCTGATTCTTAATAATTATGGTAGTGTCAGGATGTATAGTCGACCTAGTCTTTACACATACGAAAACGGACAGGTGCAACTTGGTCGTACTCCAGAATGTTGACGAGAGCAATACACACCCATGCGCGAGGCAGTGAAGTCAGCACAGACTGAGAAACACTGGGATACCTGACATCGGGAGGTCCGAGGAGACAGGTACCCTAAGAGGTCTGTTCTTATGATTGCACCGGAGACACCGAAGGAGGTCCCCTAGAAGGACTGGGTCCCTAACTTGGGTGTAGAGAATCAAGAGGATGGAACCGTCCACTCAGGAAATGGTGGTCACAGTGAACCTTTTGGGGATAGAGTGACATAGATGGGGGTTTTGGGACTCTCTCCTATTAGGGTTATGTCTCCACCCTTTCCCCCTTCTAGTTCTCTTTAATTTTGTTGAACGGACTCCAGTGTACCAACCCCTCATTGTCCCGGTGTCAAGTTTGGCTCCAGATGGACTAGGGTCTCGGAGACAGTAAGGTGATTGTGTTCATTAAGTTCTCTTAACGTCGATAAATCGAATTCTTTTATTCCTCTAGTGTAAAGGTCGGATACGGGTTCTTGATCCACTTGGGACCTAGTTTCCTCTCCACGACTCTGAAAGTCCAAGTCCTGTACCGAGGTTGGTCTTGGGAACAACAATACAACAAAGCAGTGGCTCAACACAGGTTGAGAAACACTGGACACCTGACGACGGGTGGTCCGAGGAGACAGGTATCCTAAAAGGTTCGTTCTTATGACCTCAGCCAACGGTAAAGGAAGAGGTCCCTAAGAAGGGTTGGGTCCTCAACTTGGGTACAGAGGACGTAACCGTCCGTCTAAGAGATGGTCACTCGGTGATCACTTCGGGACAGCACGTGATTTGGGAGGCTCTTCTCGTTAGTAACTCGTAATGGTAGAACAGAGTTTCTGAATCACTACGAGACAAAGGTTGGCAGTCCTACAGTTGTGATACGATCTGACACGGAAAGTCACTAGTAAAGGTCGTACGTACTACGACGTTTTACAAGTGCCTCTTCGTCTGACTCAAGGGACCCTCGACTCGTGTCCGAAAACGAGAACGACTGCGAAGGGACGTAACCGCTCCTGGGAACCGGACCTGTGTCGAAACAAGGATCCACCCAGTGAACAGGTGTACAAGAGGTCGGTGCACCTTCCTGGGTCGTCACATTCGATTCTCCCTCGTTTCCTCCACTTCCCGAAGTGCCAGGAGACGAGTAGGTCACGAGTGTTCTCATAAACGTCCTCCTTCTGGGTCTTTTAAGGGACCCAGACGACGATGTCTTTTCAGTTCTCACTCCCTTACACCCTTGTAGACTTCCTTAAGTATTTGAAGGTCTAGCGAAGTTGTTTACGGATAGACGGTAGTGGACTCATCGTCTACGGAAAGATCCTCGATCCCAACGTCAACACTTGTTTCGTTGTACGGGCGGTACCTCGAGTATAAGGAGATCCAGTTCTCTTCTGGGTCCTCGTTTGAGTCCTCCAGTTTCCTACTATACCCAGCCCCTCCATGTTACCAAATATCATACAAGTGTGTTTTAGAAAGGTTCCTCCTCTGTACTCTCATCTTTTGGTTTAATTCGGGTTCTTACTTGGTGTTCCTATCGACCCTAAGACCTTACAAGGTCTTTCTCCGTTGGTGATTAGATTTAGGTGGTCACCCTCGGTTGTACCGTCTTGCGACCTACTCTCTTACCTTCCATATTGTCTGGGATGCGAATTGAGATACATGATAAAGAACATCTTTATTTGGTGTAAGTAATTAAGAAGACAACTGTATGTGGGTCCAAAGATCAAAAAGTGTCAGGGTTTGATACTACGTGTACTACTTCAAAGAAAATATATACATTTCCTTTCACTTTAAGTGTTACTTACATGCAGAAAACGAAACAATTTACAGTTCAATAGGAGGTGGGCCTAACCAGATTAAATATCGGGGATGTTGCCATATAGTTTTGATGGAAGAGGAGTGTAAAAGAGATTATATACCACTATAGTCTAAGAAGAAAAAAAATAAAATATAAACGGTTAGGCTACTCAAACTTTGTTAAACAGTAAAAATTAAACACAAAGGGACTATTGGTTTATATGGAGGTGAATAAATTCAGAAGACACACACAGGAAAGTTATGATAACATATCATCGGAGGTATGTCCAGTAGATAAGTAAAAGAACTTAACTAAGAATCTGTGGACCACCCATAACCCGTACTTTGGGAAATTTCTAGGGTAAAAGACTGACCAGTAACGACTATCCCTGTTTTAGTTAATGTACAGTCAAGTCAAGTCAAGTCAGCGAGTCAGCACAGGCTGTGAAACACTGGGGTACTTAGCGTCGTGCGGTCCGGAGGGGTACGTAGTGGTTGAGGACCTCAAGTGGGTTTGAGTGTAGGTAGTTCAGTCACTACGGTAGGTCGGTAGAGTAGGAGCCAGCAGGGGAAGAGGAGGACGGGGGTTAGGGAGGGTCGTAGCCTCAGAAAAGGTTACTCAGTTGAGAAACGTACTCCACCGGTCTCATGATCTCAAAGTCGAAATCGTAGTAAGGAAGGTTTCTTAAGGGTCCCGACTAGAGGAAGTCGTACATAACGACAAATTTATGACTGGAACATAGACAGTTTAAAGGTTTTAAGAAAATGGTAAGATAGGGGGGTTTAATATGACAGATACTAATACTTTTAAAAAAGTAAGATTATTAATTTCAAGTATAAAGGAAAGGGCCGACAGATCCGTTCAGAACACGAAGGATCTTGGATCTCCCCCATTGTCCCCTCGAGTAAAAGAATAAGAAGTGAAACTTCCCCTATAAGGACTATAAAATGTAGTTTGTACTAAAAAACGAAAATTACAAACATCTAAAGAAATAGTTTTATTTTTCAAGGAACCCAAAGGTTTTTTGAGTCCGTTAAGACTATGTGAACACCTTCAAATTAACGGTAAGAACCCGACCATAGCCTGTCCATTACTTGCATCAGGAAAGAGATGGTTATTTCACTACTTATGATTACTATATTTACAGATGTACAAGTATGTTAAATATCTCCTAAATGAACGATTAACGAGAGGACACCCCACCACAAACCCTAAAACTCCACCTTCTTACATCGTAAAAGATATTTTTATCAGAGAAAGCTCGTCGTAGTTTCGACGATCACAAATGGAAATATCGGGATGTCACTACCTTGAAACAACGAATAGAGCGTTTTCATTACAACTCTCGAGTTTTACATCTTTTAATATATAGTCTTTTAAGAATATTTTACATACTTTAATCATCTGGTGTGATTCAAGTCAAAAGTTTAGAGAATAAGAGTTGCCGTAAAGTCTTCATTGAACTCCAAAGTTCACTGGACAGTTTCATTATTGGGTATAAGGATCTAATTAAATAAAGTTTACTTACATAAAAAGTTCTTGAAATAACTATCCAGGTTTTTATGAAAGTTCCGAAATAAAACAAAAGACAAAATAATAATTATGTAGGTGAAGAAATTACCACTCTTTACTATGTCAAAATTGATATGTATTAACTTTCACTTTATACTATATTATTAAATTTTGAAAAACTTTACGTTATATTCGACAAACTTCCTCCCCCCTACCTAACTTAATAACCTTATATGATCTTATTAGGCGTCTGACTTTCTTAATTCCTTTATTACATGGAAGTTCTCAGAGTTCCGAATCCTTATCTGTCTCCTGTGATAAAAGAAAGAGAAAACAGAAGGTGAGTAAGAAGTATAGAGAGTAGAGAGAGACTCGGGAGGAGGTCACACCTCTTGCGTCTACAGGACATAGTACAAACTCTCCAGGGATTCTGATTGGAACTCAAGTTATTAAATGATCATTCTGAGTATTAAGACTCTTTTTCGACAATAAGAGTGTCAATACCGAATGGGTTCACTTTCCTATGTTTCTTTTGTTCGTTTTACTTCTCCACGTAACCAGTCCCAAGTTCCATCCCGTCTGTGCTTCGAAGGTCACCAGGAGAGGGTCACCTTAGCACACATATCGTGTATAATGAGGCCACTGTCACACACCGTTAAATGTTTCTTATATGGGTTGGCCCCTTCGAGTGAGTTCGAAACAACAGGTCTCAAAACTAATCCTCAACCGACAGAGATCTGTCCGACTTATTAGAAGCAGAGGTCGGGGAGATCTTGAACTCGACACCCCGTGTACTGGGTTCTGGTTGGTGGTTTTTCATATAACAATTGTATCTGATAGACCGGACCGACTTCTGAGGATCCATTTCTTTCTACGAATATAGTCCTTCTCAAACTTCTAATGGAGTGACTTTCACCTCCCCCTCTCCCCCGTTTCCCGATTTGAAAAGAAACCGGCTCTGATTAGGAAATGACATGTAGGACTCAGTACCTCTTCTCAAGGTTGTTGGTTCCTTCCTTCTTAAAATAGGGGACAATCAACATCACTTTCTTTCTTCTTTCTCTCCCTTCCTCCTTCCTTCCTTTTTTCTCTTTCTTTCTTTCTTTTTATTTTATTTGTTCTTCCTTAAGACTATTCGAGTCAAATCCTGTGCACGAGTGGAGACATGGTTGGTGGTACCAAACATTTTACTTCTTATACTGGTCGGTCAAACACGGTACAGAAGTCGAAACTTCAGTTTCTTGACCTAGTTTATGGTGTGTTTAAAGTACAAACGGTTCCTTTTATTGGTGTTGGTAATGATATCTTTGTTTGAATCTGTAATTTTTACCCCCCTTTCCGTTATTGTCTAATACAACGAGAATAAAACCCAATTTAAGACAAACGACTTAGGTTCCCAGGTAACTAGATTCCGTTACTAGATGGAAATACAATTGATTGATATACTATAGTCTATCGATCAACCAAGAAAGTATAAATATAAAAGTAACCCTTCTTTATACAGTTTTGTACTTTCAATCATTCTAAAATTATAAACAATTAAAAACGGTGAGACTGATTTTGAGTTTGACAAAAGTTTCAAAAACAAAACCTATGGTACAAAGAATAAATTCGACAGTGATGAAGACCACTCTTGGTTTCAAGGTCGAAATAATAATATTAGGTTTTTATAATACTCGACATTCTTTTACCCTTTAATAATCTTTAAACCTAAAAATTTTTACAATAGTGTTTATGAGAAAATATCGTTAATGAGTTTAATAATGTGATACTAAATTAAGACATGAATGACTACGAAAATGTCTCTTATTTAGAACCATATCTTATTCGACCTATAACCGTTCAATATCGTTTTACTTTTCTTTATACATAAATTTTCGTAAGAAAATCTGACTAAAGGATATTTGTTTTGGGGTCGATAAGGAATTTCACTAATGGGTAATTTGAGACCTTTATCTCCAAGGACTCTAAAGAAAAATAAAGACTCAACCTTTTTTTTTATAGAATCTAAATTATCCCATAGTATCCTGCATCTAGACACTGTGGACACTAAAATCAACTTAAGTGACTATTTGATCTCCGTTTCATTTATAATTCTGTATTTTGATAGAGGGTCCCGTTCCATGAACCGTATAACGTTTGATTTTATCATTATTGTCATTGAAAAGATTATTAGTTAGTAGATCGGAGTGTTGTTACGTTAAAACAGTAAAAAAAAAAAAAATTCATTTTCTACGAACAGTTTCTCGTGGTATGTGTACAGGGTCCCGGAATCCATTGTCCACTGTTACCTCTCTAGACTTCAGTTCCGAGTGAGGTCGTACCTATGAATTAGTTCATTGGGTTTCTTTCTAATGGAGTACTTTAGTAGTAATAAGAGTCTCAGCGGGAGTTAGGACGAAAGTCTGATGACTGAGAGTACAGTGACGAAAGTCGGTAGTTCGTCTGAAACGAAACTAGTGGACCAGAGGGTACTAAAAGGTACCAAAGGACTGAAGTACAAAACTTCACACACCTTTGAACACGGTACCTTTTCCACCTCTCCTCCTTCCCCCCCTTTAAGAACGTCGACCTCCCCTAAGGGACCGTCGAGTTTACCATTTTTTTTTTTAGACAGACGTTGCATTCTCTGGACCCAAGCTAGGGAGTCAGTCCTTCTAGAGGACCTCTTCCTTTACCGATGGGTGAGGCCATAAGAACGTCCCCATTAAAGTATCATTCTTCTCAGACCTCCCAATATCAGGTCACCCAGTGTTTCTCAGACTGTGTTGGCTCACTGATTCCCGTGTGTGTAAGTTGGCAAGAAACTCTAAGTTAAGTTTAGAATGACAGATGGGCTCGGAACCTGACCCCTCATGTACGATAACTGGTGTAATGGTTTCCGGACGGTCCGAGACCAACCGTCTGTCGACCCTAGATAGGTAGGCACCGAGGGTTCACAGCGCTTACGATTCGGAGTAGATGGGACTCTGACCTGTCGGGAGACAGTCCTACTGGTATGTGGTCTTTGTTTGTAATAGACACCAGTGACAAATTAAATCTGGAACAATCGTCATTTCTGTAAGGACTATTGTAAAAAATTTGGTAGATCAATAAACATGTAAACGTTCTTCAACATACAAATAAAAAGAATCGACGAATTCAAGTTAACAACGATAAATAGAACTTCATTCTGATTTATAAAATCTTAAACCTTACTGTTCGACTATACCGGGCTTAAGAAAATGGATCGGTTTAAGAGTAAAAAATATTCCTATTACAAACGTTTAAATAAAACCTTTCCGGTCAACGGAGTCTTTCAGTAAGAGTTCGATTCATCTAAAGACTTCAGATATAATAAAAATCCGACCAATTAGGAAAAAGGTTAAGGGACTACCAGTCCCTTGCATATTTTTTTTGTTGTCTTTTTCATTCGTCCAGGTTCTGTTAGGTTTTTATTTTTGAATTCCAAAGTTCAGAAATATCTAACAGTGAGAAGAACTACATAATTTTTTTTTTCAACATTAAATTCTTTCTTTTTATTAAGATAGTGGTCGCTACAAAATTCAGGTACTTCCCTGAAAAAAAATACCAGAGTTTATCGAAAAGTAGATCACAGTTCTATTCATTCATTTTTATTTGTTCACTGTTATTATATAATCGTACAAAGAGTTTATGATACGTAATCTATGAACTGTATGTAGTAAAGTAACTTAGGGGTGACTTTTCGTTAAAATTAGTGGAAGAATGTTTATTTCCTTGACTTTACGTCTCACTACCTCCTTAACCAATTTCAATGTACCTCTACTAGTCCTAAACTTGGGCCCAACACACAGAAATTGGAATTTATGAGAACAATAACAAGTCAGTGATTCAACACAGGTCGAGACACGGTTCGATACGTGACTTTCGTACGGTCCGAGGGGACCGGAAGTGATAGAGGACCTCAAACGAGTCTAAGTACAGGCAACTCAGTCACTACGATAGATTGATAGAGTAGGAGACGGTGGAGGAAGAGGGAAAGGAAGTCAGAAAGGGTCGTAGTTCCAGAAAAGGTTACTCGGCCAAGAAGTGTAGTCCAACGGTTTAGTAACCTTGAAGTCGAAGTCGTAGTCAGGAAAGCTACTTATAAGTCCCAATTAAAGGGAATCCTAATTGACCAAACGAGAGGTACGTCATGTTCGTTGAGTGTTCAGAAGGGATTGTGGTGTCAAGTTCTCGTAGTCAAGAAACCGTAAGTCGGAAGAAATACCAGGTCGAGAGTGTAGGCGTGTACTGATCTTTGACATGACGTGACTAATACGACTCTTACGAATACTACCCCCTTCGAGACCCCCACGTCCGATCTCGTTTCGGAGCTCGGGGGAGAGGTAGACTGGAGTGTGATAGTCTCCAGTGGTCTCACAAGAACGGGTAGACCAAGTACAGGTAAGTCTTATCCTAATCTCTACACAATGGTAAGTGCAGTTAGAACGAAGTTTATGATCTATGTGGACATTGTCGTTATTTGGACCGGAGTAATAAAGTAAAATCCATCAATCTTAATCTTGAAGAAAAAGGTCTGTACTTAACTTGTACTTTGTAGTATAGAAGTCCGGTATTGACTGAACGATCATTGTTCCTAATGTGATGAGTAGGTAAAGATTAAATAGTAAAAGAATTAAACCAGATGTATCTTAGTGTCTTAAACCTCGAAACTTTTTCTAGAGAGTCTAAGTAGGACACCTAAGATTTATTTTCCCTAGGTCAACCAATCCTTAAATGATCAGTGAAATTTTCTACCCAAAAAAAAAAAGGGCGATCGATATTCAACACAATAACAATAGTACTAGATATATTGGTTCTAATAAGAATTTCATATGTGTGTGAATGGTAGACACTAGTCTAAAAGAGGTACATGTATATGTGGGTTATCGACAAATAAAGTTGGGGTCTATTTTTACTGTAGAACACAATCCATATACCGTGTGTACAGTGTTTCAAAAGGTTCAGACACGTAAAGAGACCGAAGACCGTACTCTGGTCGAGTCCACTTTAGAGACGGAATTCACGTTAGAAAATTTGTTCACCCTCTTAATAGTCGAAGTAGAGATTTGTGGTCAAAATATCGAATCCGAACGTCTGGGGTCGACAACGGAGTCACATTCAGACAACTTTACTACCTTTGGTGGTCATTGATAGTTTTTAGATAACAAAGGTTTTATGGAAACCTTACATCGTACAAAACTCAAATTATTATTACTTCACCTGAGAATGTAAGTTATTGTACAACCTTTTTTATGAATTCATCACTATTATCCATGGTCTCTGGGTGTCGCGTCGGGGTATAGGACTAAACAAACAGAAACTACATCGGTACAATTTTCGGTAATTTAGGGATTCTCGAGACACTCCATCTTTATACTCAATGACCTAATTGTGGAGGGTTCCTCTTCTAGAGTAAAGACCGGGATCCAAGGAAGGATGAGTAGAGACCCTAGAGGAAGTCCTAAAGGTGACCGGACGTGTGTATCCTACCAGAAGTCCTGCCTTCACGTGACCACCTAGTCCCTCGATCTTTTCAGGTGTCCCGTCTATAGACGGGTGGACAGAACGTCCCGAGTCCAGGTCCTCTCCGTCTGGGTACCCCAATCTTCGTCGGAACCGGACGTTGGTGACGGTATGGAGTGGACACACACAGGAGACGACGAAGTCAGCACAGGCTGAGAGACGCTGGGGTACCTGACACCGGGCGGTCCGAGGAGACAGGTACCCTAAGAGATCCGTTCTTATGACCTCATCTTTCGGTACGGAAGGAGGTCCCCTAGAAGGACTGTTGTCCCTAGCTTGAGTATACAGATACAGAGGACGTAACTGTTCGTTCAAGAAATAGTGATCGCGGTGGACCCTTCGGACATGAACCGAATGTCTACTCCTTTATTTCCCAGTCCTAGGGACTGACAGCCGAGGTGGTCTCAGGCTTGGAACCTCAAAAACAGATCATGTAAGTCAATATTGTCACTAGGGGTTAAACCCCAGGAGTATCGAGAATTCTTGAGTGTTTCCATTACTACCTCCGGGATGTTAATAAAGCATGCAAAACATTTTGGGTTCTTTGAGGGGTAAATAGAAGTTAATTCGGCGTCTCACATGAATTATTTACGTCACCCTATAAAAAGTTAATTGCTATAAGTACCCCTCAGTCATCGTCTATTAATTTCCCCAGGAACTAATTTTTTCTTTTGAGTCCTTGTGAACGCGATGGCGTCTGTTGTACGAGACTTCTCGATGTCTCCTTGTGCACGAACGTTCGTGTATAAAATGTACCAGTCTCTACACGTAGGTACACATATATACGGTCGAAACGTCCCACAGTTTATAGGTAAGTTTGACGTCCAACTAACACCGTCGTCAGTGAGGGGAATTCTCTCACGTAAACAAATTGACTCCGATGTTTCTGGAGTCGTCTTCATTTTCCCTTGCTTACTCCTCTTTTTATTGTTTGTCTCTTTTCGTTTTCTTCCAGATTCCTAATAGGTCCGTGGATGAACGAAGAGAAAACGAAATACTATTCTGGTCTGGATTAGATATCGTGTCTCCAAGTCACCGTGTCATTTCTCTGATCTCTGTCCCGACCTCCTTTACCAAAGATATGGAGTGTTTACTCCCGCCCCTCCCCCCGCCTCTCCTTTAATCAACAAGAAAACGTATTTCCTATAAACGTTTGTTCCTTTAGAGCCCGTAGAGGATCAGTCGGACCAGAGACGGAAGTCAAACGGCTACAGATATTCCCTCTCCTTGACCCCTTCCCTCGGGCACTAGACCTACAAACGACTAACAAGAAATAGATGTGATCGTTGTGTACACTAGAGAACATGAGTCGCACACGAGACTAAGTCTCCGACGACGCGGTCTCCCTAGGGTCGTGACGACCGAGAGGACACTCCGGGCGCAAGTCAACCGTACCAGAGGGCTCGTCTACCTGTAGTTCGGTAGGACGGTCCTTTTGTCATACACGTAGCACAGTCATCAAATCCCCCACCGGATCGTAGGGTCTTAAGGTCGGCTCTTCAAACCTAGGATATCAAGATACGGACCGGCCCCGTCCCCACTACCATTCTTTTTGTACCGATTAGGTTGATAAACGTAGAAAAGATAAAAAGATCCTAAATAAGTACTCATCCTCTTTCGAGTGTTGAAAACGTTCTTTAACTTTTAAAAAATTTAATGACGAATCTTAAAAATCATAATCTTAAATTAAAAAAGTCTATTGAACAGAATCACGGTTTTTTAGGGAAAAAGTTTTCTTTGGAAGTAGTCTCGGAGTCATATGTCGTTTGTATCGTCGGTCCCACCGAATACCTCCCCACCACGTAGGAATGGGACGGAGAGTGTCGGAAGACTTTGAGTCTTCTTGTCCGAAATTTTTCACGATTTTGATCCTCTAGGTTGGTCAGGTAAGATTTCCTCTAGTCGGGACCCACAAGAAACCTTCGTTACTACGATTTCGACTTTAAGGTCATGAAGCCGGTGGAGTACACTTCTCAACCGAGTGACCTTTTCTGAGACTACGACCCTCCCTAACCCCCGTCCTCCTCTTCCCCTGTTGTCTCCTACTCTACCGACCTACCGTAGTGACTGAGCTACGTGCACTCAAACTTACTTGAGTCCCTCAACCACTACCTGTCCCTCCGGACCACACGACGCTAAGTACCCCAGCGTTTCTCAGTCTGTGTTGACTCACTGACTTGACTTGACTTGACTTGACTTTTGATCCTAGTTGTATGTATACGATGATACATATTTTATCTGTTGGTTGTTTCTGGATGATACACCGTGTCTCTCGATAGGAGTTATAAAATATTGTTAGATATTCCCTTTTCTGGGACTTTTTCTTATATATATACACACACACATAAACACACACACACACATTTTGTCTTAGTGACACGATTATGTAAAGTATAGTTGATATGAAGTTATTCTTTATCTTTATTTTCTATGGTCTTCTGTGACCAGGGATAGTTCGACTTTTAAAGGGGAAGTTTCTATGGGTAACTATAAAAATAGTTCGTAAAGATAGATTACACTTATTTCCGTATTTATCCCTTCGAACACCTATAACGTATTTATTAATGAAGGACCAGTCCACGAGGGTACTATCATCCTTCTCGGAACACACTACGGACAAAGAGACACTCCTCAGGGTCGAATGACAAGTCAAAATTGTTGTGACCAACTCGGGGACTATAGTGTCATTTAGAATCCCTGTACGTCGACTTTGGGTCTTTTTAGAAGTCAATCGTCACATCGAGATCGAAGATCCAGTTGAGTCCCAGAATACCCTGTTCTTTTCCTTCTCGGTGTACAGGACACTATATTGCCGAAGGGGTCAAGATACGATAAGAATTGTTGGAACTTGTGTGGTATCTTGAATTACGGGTGATTCGGGTTTCCAACGGTAGTCGGGTGTTTGTACGGAACAAACCGAAGGTGTCATATGTTATACTACGTTCTTTACTTTACGTGTGTATTCTATTTGACATGAATATTTTATGATACATATATATTTTCATGACACATATACATTTTATTATACGTATACATTATGTACACCGAAGAAATTTAGATCTCTAAATTATAAAATTTTAATATTTCAAAGTTCAGTTCCGGAGATAAAAGTGTACCTTTGTCGTCTGACTCGGTGTCGAAGAGGGCGTCTACACGTTTAGAATAACGAAAACACTCCTAATTTACTTTATTATATATTTTTATTAAATTTACCGAGACCGTGTGTCATCCCCATGTTATTCACCGTTGATAACAATAAATAAATAAACGACACGGGCCTCTCCATAAAACTGAAAAGTGGAGACAAAATGCACGCGTCAGGAAATCTTTGGTGAACATTTAAATGCAATGGGTGTTTAATTTGTAGTATATGGTGGACCTCTAGACAAGTCAAGTTAGCTAAAGACTATATCCTTTCGTCCTGTATCTCTTCTTACTTACCGACGATACACCTAAAAAATTATTAATAAAGGACTCCAAAATACTTTCTTTTTATACCTCCCATCGTTACCATACTTTCCGTGAATGTAAGAGAATCTTAAACACATGGACTCTCTCCATTCACGTCCCTGACAGGTCGACGACCTAAAAAGTTCGTGAACCAGGTCCAGACCCAACTTATCTCTACGAGTTGTTCTCCGACGTAAGTAATTCCCACACAGAGCTTAGGACTTTTACCACGGTTCCCCCGGAACTCTCCACACCGATATCATCATCACACGTTAGTTCACTTTGACAGACCGTCATGGTTGTCGGTTCACTAATTCCGGTTTCTGTAAAGGTTGGGTTGGTTATTCGGTCTGTCATTGGTTTTCCCAACGGATCGATACCTCTTTTGTAGTATTTTAGTACGTTTCTTTCTACCTAGCCGGACGAACCTAATCAATTGAATTTATGAAGACCTTAAATTCGTTCCTCTCCTATTTTTTGATTTGAACATTGATAATTTTTATAAAGGTGTACATCGATAAAAAAATTTTTGAAGGTTTCGGTTCGACATTTTGTTTGTGTATCTAATTTACATCTACACATGAGTCTATACTCACAACAAAGATACGGACACTTATATAGGTATGGATATTTATTTAAACCATGAGTAATTTACACATTCGAATCAGAGAAGTCAGTACAGATTGACAAACACTGTGGTACCTGATAACAGGTGGTCCAAGTAGACGGGTACCTTAAGAGGTCCGTTCTTAAAACCTCACCAAAAGGTACAAGGGGAGGTCCCCTAGAATGACTGGGTCCCTAGCTTGGGTGTGGTGGACGTAACGTCCGTCTAAGAAATGTCGACTCGGTTGTCCCTTCGGAGGAGTTTCCATATCTACAGTCCTTAGTTTCTATATCTAATATATACATCATTGAAAGACTTAGGAGTTTCTGAGAAGGATGTTTTTCCTCTAAGTCACCACCCTGACAGACTAACTCCTGGTTTACATCTCTTTTACAACTTATAAGGAATATAAGAGGGTTTCTCACCATAATTATTTAAGGGGTTTGGTTGGGATGACCTTTTTACACTCCACCTCCCCTCCTTGACCTCGACTATCTCCACCTTCCTCGATATTCAAGGTTTAACCTTCCTCGATATTCAAGGGAGTCCGTTGATCCCTCTTTTGAGTTTAATCTGAGATAAACTCCACGAAAGGGTGGTACGAGATCGTAGCAAAGAAGTGTGGGATTCGTGTGCTCCAGAAATGTGCCAGAGAACTTCCAAAGGTTCAATGAGAGGGGTGTACAGAAACTGACTTAACTCAGAGCTACACGACTTTGGAACCCTTTCGTCTCGTTTTCCTGGTTTTTTAGTTGGGTAGACTCGACAACGAGGACCTGTGGTCCGTTAGTCCCGATCTCTTCTTTTCCTTTCGTTCTATGTTTTAAAGTGACGGTTACAAGTACAAAAATAGAAAGAAAGGGTTATCTACCACTCAGAGTTAATAAAACGACAATAACAAGTCAACGAGTCAATACAGATTGAGAAATGTTGGGGTACCTGACGTCGTACAGTCCGAAGGGACAGGAAGTGGTAGAAAACCTTGAACGGGAAGTGGTAGAACACCTTGAACGAGTTTGAGTCCAGGTAACTCAGTCACTACGGTAGGTTTGTAGAGTAGGACACAGTAGGGGAAGAGGAGGACGGAACTTAGAAAGGACCGTACTCCCAGAAAAGGTTACTCAGTCAAGAAGGGTAGTCCACCGGTCTCATAATCTCGAAGTCGAAGTCGTAGTCAAGAAGATTACTTATAAGTCCCAAATAAAGGAAATCTTAACTGACTAAAATCGAGGAACGTTAGGTTCCCTGAGAGTTCTCAGAAGGGGTTGTTGTGTCAAGTTTTCGTAGTTAAGAAGTCAAGAGCGGGAAGAAACACCAGGTTGAGAGTGTAGGGATGTACTGATCACCTTAATAAAAGTTTAGGAGTTTGTCTTCAACCACAAAAGGGTATCATATACGAGTTAATCCACGAACTTACTAACACGTCGATATTGGACCCCGGGGAGACCCGGAAGAAAACCTTTCGTGTCACCGGGGTAAGTACGGTAAGGAAAAGTCGAGGAAAGCGATCTAGGAGAAAGAGATAAAATAGAGAATAACAACCTTATTGGCACTGAGAGAGAGAGAGGACTGATATATCAGTAAAGGAGATGTACCAGATTAAGTCCAAAATAAACCGAAATTTGTGGTCGATAGGCAAGAATCCCTAAGGGTCCACCGAGTCACCATTTCTTAGGTGGAGGTTACGTCCTCTGTGTCCTTTAAGTCCAAACTAGAGACCTGACCCTTCTATGGGACCTCTTCCTTTGCCGTTGAGTGAGGTCATAAGAACGGTCGTTTTAACGTACCTGTCTCTTCGGACCACCCGATGTCAAGTACCCCAGTACGTTTCAGTCTGGGTTGACTAGTTGACTCGGGGCGGGGGGTGTGTGTGTAGATATATAAGAATTGAGGGTTTCACGATAGAGTTGTAAAAAGAAGAGATCACTCGAGGTCTGAGTACATAATTTGACGGATGTCCTGTTTCTAGAATTGTATTGTTCCGGGATTGAATAGAGTACTAAAGGATGTGTGGTTTGAAGCTAAGAGTAGAATCATATACTGTCATATGAGTGACATGAATGATATACCAAAAAACCCAAACCCCCTTTTGATATACCCAAAAAGATCGACTTTTGGGTGTACAGGGACTAGGAAAAGGAAGGGTGTGACGGTCGTTATCTAGGTAGGTCTTAAGGAAGACGTAGGTAGTGGTGAGGAGAGACTGAAATAGCGATGGTAGGACCAGGTGGTGTGAGAGTAGAGCACGGACGCCAGGACTTTATCGAGGAGTGACCAGGGGACGACGATGTAGACGACAGGATCTCAGGTAAGGGGTGTACCACCAGTAGCTGGAGATTTGTTGTATTTAGTCTGGTACAGTGAGGGGTCGAATTTTTAGAGGGAACTGAAGGATTACGTAAATGGTACTTTAGATTTGAGAAATTAGACTGAAGGATCCAGGATGTTCGACGGAGTGGAGTGTGGTAGGGGAGGGGCTGGCAACATGAGTGATGTGTGGTCGAAGGTCTCAACAAAAGATACGAAAAATTTGTACCGTCAGAATAAAGGTAGAATCTCAAAAATTGAAGGGAGAATTCGAAGGAGATGGAGACGGACCTTAGGAGACAGTTTTCTGAAAGTATGGTCGAGAAAAGTCAAGTTTAAAGCATAGGAGTCTCTATAAAAGGACTAGTGAATTTGTTACGAGACAGGGGAAGGACGTTTTTATAGTACAAAATCAAATAGTAAGTTCTAGAAAGAAAACTCAACGGTTTGAAAATGGTTATAGACTCTAATGGAGAAAGAGGTAAACATCCGTACAAATAAAGTGTAGTAAAGGGAAATCTTATACTCGAAAGACAAGATACTCTCAGATCGGGTAGAATAAATTGTTACATAGGGGTGTCGGGTTGTTTTATAGATAAAGTCGTTTCACTTTCACTTCAACGAGTCAGTACAGGCTGAGAATCGCTGGGGAGAATCCTCGGGTGGTCCGAGGAGGTAGGTACCCTAAGAGGTCCGTTCTCATGACCTCACCCAACGGTAAAGGAAGAGGTCCCCTAGAAGGGTTGGGTCCCTAGCTTGGGTCCCGAAGGCGTAACGTCCGTCTACGAAATTGAAGACTCGGTGGTCCC
Organism: Capra ibex; assembly: GCA_006410555.1. Lineage (NCBI taxonomy): Eukaryota > Metazoa > Chordata > Mammalia > Artiodactyla > Bovidae > Capra > Capra ibex. The sequence continues at coordinate 10,101,170 of SJYO01014747.1, read as the reverse complement.
TTCGGGGTCACTGGACAATTTACTTATGAGACGTGCAGTGGCGGTGCAACCAGGATCACACTTTTGTCATGGTTCTCATCTCAGTGGTGGTACAACCAGGGTTAGATTTCTGTTATGGTTATCATCTCCGTTGTATTCAAAAACAGAACAAGTAGTGTCGGACGAACTGGAACCCGTTCAACGGATTGAAAAGGTCTGATACTTTATCATTAGTTCCTTCTTCCCACTTAGGTCGTGGTAACAACTTCGACGTTTTCTTTGAGAAACTTACCTTCTTTGTCGTCTCTGTCGTCTGTTCCCTGGCCTTAGAACCGTTCTCCTTTTCTGGTCTCAGGTTATAGGACCCCCATTTTGACACGCCACACATCCACTACCCTTTCCGGACACTTCTACTCGCAGTGGTGTCAGCTTCCTTGCCGTCTCGGGACGTCAGTGTCGTATACTCCCCCGAGTGGGAGACCATAACCCCTTATCAGAGACGAGGGAAAGGAGAAGACAAACCTACCTTACAGGAACGGGTAGTGTAGATAATTTGTCTTGTGTTACTGGATTAGATGTTTGTTTGTAGTTTTTGTGTACCTAAGAGACATAGTCAAGAGAACTTGCACCCGTTTAACGGGGTTACCCACCCTTATAGTTTTAAGGATACTTATAACTGCAACTAAATAGATTAAGAAGGATAATGATAAAAACAGATGTAAATTACACACATTGTAAAACAATGTCACCATATACATTCTACGTATCTTTACATATGTGTTTTAGTTCTGATGTACGTCGACATCCAACGACAAGAAAAAGGCTCATTCTCAGAAACCAATTTTGAAGTCTACCAAAATTACTGAGTACATTGTGGTATAAGGTGAAATATAAAGTTAGTAGAAAAATTTGACATATACATCTAATTCAAACATATTAGTCTAATACGTGAATAATTTCTAGTCCGGGAACCGAGTGTGTAGCTGTATAAGGGGTATCTCTGGTAGTCTCGTAGAATGACACACTGGGAATCGTGAGGGATTTTAGTAAAGGAATAGTGGTAACATCCATATGCATACACATGTGTATACATACATACAAAATGTATTACACGTATATATACGAAAAGTAATACAAATGGGGTATACAGTATATTATGTGGATGTGTATGTAAGTTGTATATTATATCCTATCTACGTATATAATATGTGTGTATGTTTTCAACTTTTAAACCAATAGAAAAATCTCAGTGTTACTATGTATTAAAAGATTCAATTGTATTTTCCACACACACTACAATGATATGGAACTATAATCCCTCCTGACTTTTAATAAACTAGGTGTAAGTAGACACAGGTCTATAACGATTAAATTAACAGTCTTCACATTTATATTTATTTAATTATCAAAAAAGTTAACAGTAAAATACCTGACTTCTTTACCATTCATAAAGAAAAAGTATAGGTATTAATAAATTACTATAGATGTATTTCCGAAAATTAATATACCCTTATCACTACTATTAATATTTCCGGGTGTCAGTTATCTATTTTGGATATGACGAGGTCTTTTCTTCCTTTACCGTCGGGTGAGGTCACAAGAACGGACTTCTTAGGGTCCCTACCCCTTCGGACCACCCGATGACAGATACCCCAGTGTGTCTTAACCTGTGTTGACTTCACTGAATCGTCGTCATCGTCATAATTTTTACTTAATAAAGACGGTCACTTATCGAGTGTACTGTAAAAAGTTGTTAATTTTGTATCAAGTCAAGTCTAATCAACGAGTCAGCACAGACTGAGGGGCTGGGGTACTTAACGTCGTGCGGTCCGGAGGGACAGGTAGTGGTCGAGGGCCTCAGATGAGTTTGAGTGCAGGTAGCTCAGCCACTACGGTAGGTCGGTAGAGTAAGAGACAGCAGGGGAAGAGGAGGACGGGAGTTAGAAAGGGTCGTAGTCCCAGAAAAGGTCACTCAGTCGAGAAGTGTAGTCCACCGGTTTCATAACCTCAAAGTTGAAGTTGTAGTCAGGAAGGTTACTTGTGGGTCCTCACCAGAGGAAGTCCTACCTGACCAACTTGGAGGAATGTCAGGTTCGTATTCGTCGGAAGTCAAAAATGTGAATAACCTCTTTTCTAACGACAAAAAAGAAAGTCTCTTTCTAAAAAGAAAGAGAAGAAAAAGTTGGAGGACGGGTGATTCTGAAATACATAGAAGAATAAGAAAATCATGACTCGTATACGGGTGGTGTAGATTTTTTCGATCATTTCTCCTTTTAGTTTAAACTAAAGTATATAGTTTTGGATTAAATTTTAACTATAACACCCTTTTACCTAAATTCACAAATATAGGACGCAAACAGTCACAAATGGTCGTTGATTTGACGTCGACAGATACCTTTAGACATATATATATATTACATACACATATATATATATATTACATATATATATATATAAGTGGTTATACTTATATAAGTGGTTCTACTTTATTTTTAAATCATAAACACAAACACTATTGAAAATTTTATCACAAAGAAAGACGACATATTGAACTTGATTCTAAAGTTATTTATTACACTGTCTGTTCTAGTAATAGTAAATTTTTAATGACTTTTAACCCTGAAGGAAGTAACCGGTCACCAACTCTTAGGTGGAACGTTACGGTCCCAGTGCCCAAACTAGGGACTAGTCCCTTGATTCTAGGGTGAATGACGTACCGTCGATTCGGACGGGTGGTGTTGACCTCTCAGGTACCTACTTTCTAAGGTGTACTCCGTTACTTCTAGAACCCACGGTGATGATCTGGACTACGTCGGTTTATTTATTTATTCCTTTTAAAAAAAATTTGATGACTTTTAACTATTAAGTCACAGGAATCTACTTCAACCGTCGATTGATTTGACGTAAACTGTGTAATAACGTTACAGTTATTTGATCAGAATGATGTTAAAGGAAAAGACTTGAATTTGTCCCTCGAAAATAAAAACGTTTTGACAAATGGAAAAAACCGAAGTATGTTTTTTATTACGACTTTATTGAAAGACCTTAATCTTATAAAGATATAACGTAAAGTTCTAAACCCAAGTCTCTCACCCCCTACCTCTTTAATTCCGACCAGTTACTCTAATCACAAAATTTTTATTTTCTCTCTCTCAGGTTAATCTTCATAGGACCCCAATAATCGCTATTGTCACGAGTATAGGTTAATTCTACTTTTGGTAAAATGGTCGAATTACACGGTGGAGACCGTCACACCCAAATAATCAAAATAGTCTGAACTCTTGACTTTGAACTTTACTATGCATACGACCCATGGTTTCTCTGTGACAATTCTGAGTCTCTATTAACCATATTTTACTCTACGGAGTTTTCAACAACTAATTGTTCGTAACATCGAAAACCTCTGTCCCTCTTTAACCAGTAAAGTCTGTCACAAACTTTACTTTTTTGAGTAACTCGACATATCATTGTAACACTTCAGTCCTTCCTTGGTACTGGAAGGAACTACAAGTTTTTTAATCATTATACCGTATAAGTGTACCCGGTTCTGTCGGAAGTTTTAGGTATTTTGTTAGAGATATTTTCGAGTTCGCTTGTTTTCGGTAACAAACACTACTCACAGTCCAAAGAACAAAAGGGAAGGTCTAATTTCCTATATTATTGATTACTAATCATAATTATTAATTATTCTTTTAGAGAACGTAATAGGAGTTCGAAAAGTTCTATCCGAAATATTGGTCCCTTTGAATAAAAACAATTTAATATAAGGAATTACGAGAATCTGTTAGTAAACTTGAAAAGAAGTTTCTTTGTTTTGATGTAAAGATATGGTAGGTAGACCCATAGTGTCTTACTAATTTTCGTTTGTTTATGTATGTGTTATTTCGAAGGGTGAATCCGTCGTTATTTTAGTGAGAACGCAACGAAGTTATCTGTAAAGAAACTGATTATTTTAAGAGCAGTGAGTAAAGACTTCGACCAGCCCCTTTTCCGAAATAACACGACCACATCACAAGACCTACGAACAGAAACCATTTTATAAGTCACGTGCTGGTCCTTACACATTACCTTTAACAATCCCCCTCTTCCGGGGTGTCGCTCAGACGTGACCACGGGGTACCAGACTGTGGTCACCAAGAAGATCCTTCATGAGACCGTGGAGGAGGTGATTTCACAAACTGGGAGTACACTTTCGGGGTAAAGTACTGATTCCTTACTTGTACTCTCCGACCCCCTTCACACCGGGTGACCCCCACTCTTCTACCGTACTAGTTCGTTTCTTTGTATCCGGCCTAATCGATCTGACAATCTATTTCCCTTGTAAATGGAGACTGTAAAGACTCTCCTATCATCCGAGATTACACTTGGAATAAACCACTCTATGGAAGACTACTTTAAAATTTAATACGAACAAAGTGCACTCGACAAGTTAAAGTATTCCCTTACTTGTGTGTAATGACACAGACGTTGTGCATACCGACAAAGGTAGTTTAACTTTTGGTTCCCAAGACTTATTTGGAATTCAATCGTATCTAGTATATATTGAGAAGATCTTTTATTTCATTTTTACTTCTGAAAAGCTCAGTAAAGTGAACACATACACATACACACACACACACACACACACACACAAAGGGTCTTCAAAAACTTGTTACGGAGAATCTCGGTTTTCGTCATTAATGATCAACCTTAAAGAGTTTCTTGTGATAAATACACTAAACAACCTGTCGTACACAAAATCTACGAAAATTCCACATACATAGTGAACCCACAGTCATCGGTTGAACAAATTGTTCACGTCCAGTTGAAAATCTGTTTGTAGTACTAGTTCTACCGTATTCGTAATGACTTTTACTCAGAATTACTTAGTTATCTAACTGGTATGTACATGTGTCAAATTAAATATATTTTCTTAGTATATATAAACCAATAAGGTAATAAATTCAATTTGAAAATAGGTCTTTCGATGGTCGTCGAGATCAATTGTCTTCTTAACTTGTATTTCCCTCCTGTCTCTCTCGAAGGGTGCCCCGAGTCACTAATTCTTATACGGACGGTTACGTCCTCTGTACCCAGACTAGGGACCCAGTCTTTATAGGGGACCTCTTCCTTTCCGATTGGTGAGGTCGTAAGAACGGACCCTTTAAGGTACCTGTCTCCTCGGACTGCCCGATGTCAGGTACCCAGCGTTTCTCAGTCTGTACCGAATCACCGATTTATTATTGTTGTTGTTTCTTGTCTCTTTCCTATCGTGCCCTCCATTACAAGTCGTTACCAGTGTTAGTAAACTACGGTAGTCCTTTAAATTCGAAATAATTTCGATTTCACTTAGAGATTCTTCAAAGTAATTCCGGATTCAGGCTCCATACTCCCATACCATACTATAAAGAGAAAAGGAGAAGAGTTTGCTTTAGTCAAGTAAAGTCAGTGAGTCAGTACAGGTTGAGAAATACTGGGGTACTTGACGTCGTGCGGTCCGGAGGGACAGGTAGTGGTTGAGGGTCTCAGGTGGGTTTGGGTACAGGTAACTCAGCCACTACGGTAGGTTGGTAGAGTAGGAGACAGCAGGGGAAGAGGAGAACGGAAGTTAGAAAGGGTCGTAGTCCCAGAAAAGGTTACTCAGTCGTAAAGCGTACTACACCGGTTTCGTAACCTCAAAGTCGAAGTTGTAGTCAGGAAGGTTACTTGTGGGTCCTGACTAGAGACAATCCTACCTGACCAACCTAGAGGAACATCGGGTTCCCTGAGCCTTCTCAGAAGAGGTTGTGGTATCAAGTTTTCGTAGTTAAGAAACCGTGAGTCGAAAGAAGTGTCAGGTTGAGAGTGTAGGTATGTACTGCGACCTTTTTGGTATCGGAACTGATCTACCTGGAAACAACCGTTTCATTACAGAGACGAAAAGTTATGCGATAGATCCAACCAGTATTGAAAGGAAGGTTCCTCATTCACAGAAAATTAAAGTACCGACGTCAGTGTTAGACGTCACTAAAACCTCGGGGGTCTTTATTTCAGACTGTGACAAAGGTGACAAAGGGGTAGTTAAAGGGTACTTCACTACCCTGGTCTACGGTACTAGAAGTAAAAGACTTACAACTGGAAATTCGGTTGAAAAAGTGGGAGGAGAAAATGAAAGTAGTTCTCCGAGAAATCAAGAAGAAGTGAAAGACGGTATTTCCACCACAGTAGACGTATAGACTCCAATAACTACAAAGGGGGCCGTTAGAACTAAGGTCGCACACAAAGAAGGTCGGGTCGGAAAGAGTGCTACATGAGACGTATCTTCAATTTTTTCCTCTCACTGTCATATGTCGGAACTGCATGAGGAAAAGGATAAACCTGGGTCAGACAACAAGGTACAAGTCAAGATTGATAACGAAGGACTGGACGTATGTCAGTTCTCCGTCCAGTCTACCAGACCATAAGGGTAGAGAAAGGTGTCAAATAACACTAGGTGTCTCAGTTTCCGAAACCGTATCAGTTATTTCGTCTTTATCTACAAAAAGACCTTGAGAGAACGAAAAAGGTACTAGGTCACCTACAACCGTTAAACTAAAGACCAAGGAGACGGAAAAGATTTTGGTCGAACTTGTAGACCTTAAAGTGCCAAGTACATAACGACTTCGGACCGAACCTCTTAAAATTCGTAATGAAATGATCGCACACTCTACTCACGTTAAAACGTCATCAAACTCGTACGAAACCGTAACGGAAAGAAACTCTAACCTTACTTTTGACTGGAAAAGGTCAGGACACTGGTGACGACTCAAAAGGTTTAAACGACCGTATAACTCCATTCCTCGTCGTCGACACGAAACGACCTCGTCGGTACTTCTCTATGGGGTACAGGTTTCATTCTCTTTGGGTTCATTCTACCATCCACAACGTTCTCCCGTAGTCTCCCGGTTGTGTGACTTTGGTGTCAGTGTCGGTTGATCGGTTAAACTAGTGTACCGGAACAGATTGAGTTACTTTGATTCGGTACGGTACACCCCGGTGGGTTCTGCCTGTCCAGTACCACCTCTCCAGACAGTCTTACACCAGGTGACCTCTTCCCTTTTCGTTTGGTGAAGTCATAGGAACGGAACTCTCGGGGTACTTGTCATAGTTTTCCGTTTTACTATCATATTACTTTCTCCTTGAGGGGTTCAGTCATCCACGGGTTATACGATGACCCCTTGTCACCTCTTTGTTGAGGTCTTTCTTACTTCCCTACCTCGGTTTCGTTTTTGTTGTGGGTCAACACTTACTCTGACCACTACCTTCGTCCTAAGCTACGACAAGAGTTTACTTTATTTCCCTCCATTTTTTTTTTCTACATATGTTGACCTGAATAAGTAATACTTTTTTTTATAACCGTGAGATAACTCTTCATAAAGTGTTTTCTTGTGAACTCCTTTCCGTTACCCGGGTCCGGGCCTTCAACCATAACCTTTATAAAAGTCCTTTATTAAACTTAAGTGGAGTTTGATACTTGTATTATTTTCGGACCTTTACGAAAAGGTCCCTGTATAAGTAACGTTTTTTTATATCTTTTAGGTCTATAAAATAAAAACGAAGAGACTAAAATCAGGTAGGTTTCTTTTTTCGTCGTAAAATTATTTATAAGAAGATCCTTAAATAGATGAATTTTTTTTATCTTGGGTTTCGTTTCCATTGTCTTTATGTTTATTTTTCCACCCGAATGTAGTTTAATTTTTCGAAGACTGTACTTTTTTAGTTGGTTTATTTTTGTTAGATACGTATCCTTTTTATGAACATTTGGTATAAATAGGCCACTCCTAACTATAAGTTTTATGTACCTCTTGAGTCTGTTGAATCATCCTTTATTTTGGGATTTGTTAGGTAGATTTTTACGTGTTTCTTTGACTTATCTGTCAAAAAGGTTTCTTCTGTATTTTTATCGGTTGTTCATGTGCTTTTCCACGACTAGTGGTTAGTAGTCCCTTTACGTTTAATTTTGGACTCGATAGTGGAGTGTGGACAATCTTCCCGTTAGTAGTTTTTATGTTCTCTACTGTTTACAACTACTCCTACATCTCTTTTCCCTTGTGAACATGTCACAACCATCCTTATATTTGAATAAGTAGGTGGTACCTTTTGTCATATCTCAAAGGAGTTTTTAATTTTTGTCTTGATGATATACCAGGTCTTTAGGGTGAGAGTCATAAATAGGTTTTATTATTCACTTTTGTACTAGAGTTTCTCTACTAAGTGTTCTCGGTTCTATACCTTTGTTGGATTCACAGGTACCTACCTACTTACCTATTTCTTCTACACTATGTGTGTGTGTATTTGTGTATGCTACCTTATAATAAGTCGGTACTCTTTCTTCCTTCAGAACGGTAAAGTCGTTATACCTACTTAGACCTCATGCGATATGATTTACTTCACAGTCCGTCTCTTTCTGTTGATGACACACTATAGTGAAGATATGCGTCAGGTCTTTTCGACTTAAGTGCCATTGTCTCTGATCTTACTACTACCAACGGTCTCCTAAACCCCACAAACGTCTCCCCCTACAATCAGTTTCTCATGTTTACAGATCGACATTCTTCTTATTCAAGATCCCTAGATGACATATCGTATCACTATATCAATTGTTATGACATAGTATATACTGTTTGGATCTGTCGTATAATTTTTCTTATCTGTAATGAAACGGTTGTTTCCAGGTGGATCAGTTTTGATACCAAAAAGATCATTAGTACATACCTACACTCTCGACCTGTTATTTTTTTCAACTGGTGGTTTCTTAACTACGGAAACTTGACTCCACGACCTTTTCTGAGAACTCTCAGGGAACCTGTCGTTCCTCTAGTTTGGTCAGTTAGGATTTTCTTTAGTCGGGACTTATAAGTAACCTTCCTGACTACAACTTCGACTTTGAGGTTATAAAACCGGTGGACTACGTTTGTCGGTTGAGTGACCTTTTCTGGGACTTTCTTACTTCCGGTCTCCTCTTCCCCTACTGTCTCTTACTCTACCACCTACCGTAGTGAATGGGTTACCTGTACTCAGACTCGTTGGAGACCCTCTACCACTTCCTGTCCCTTCCGGTCGTAGGAGTCAGGTACCCCAGGGTTTTTCAGCCTGTACTGTCTCACTGACTTACTACTACTGACATAATATATGTTCGTTCAACGATTCTCTCACCTAAAATTTACAAGAGTAGGGGGTTTTCTTTACATCAGTTGAGGGGTATAGACGTCCAAGCTGTAAAAGTCTAAGTTGGTGGACATTTAAGGTCTTTTAAGGTTATTCATTAGGATCTTACATGACGTGTACGTGGTTACAAATGTATCATAAATGTGACCTAAACCATAATATTCATTAGATCTCTGTTTAATTTTATATACCTTCCTACACAATCGAATATACGTTTATTACCTGAACTCGTGGGAGTCCCAAACAATAGACTGTCTTCAGGACCTTAGTTCGAGGACACCTATGACGGTCTGTGTTGACATAATTAATACACTACACCACGACCACAAGTAATTGTAGTACCACCATTAGTCAAAACGTCATATATTCGCATGGCTTAGTTGCACCATATGTGGAATTCGAATGTATACAGTTAATATAGAGTCATTTTGACCACTTTTACGAAATCATTTTGGAGATCTGGTACTCATCCTCCTCAAAAATTGAATAAAAACTATTCAAAAAGTTTAATTTTTTTTTAGGTTATCTGTACTCTGTAGAAAGGTATAGATTTTCCCATAAAATAAAGTAAAATCATCGAGAAACATAAAAAACGTTCGTCTCTGTAATGAAACGGTTAATTCCAGGTAGATCAGTTCCGATACCAAAAGGGTCATCAGTACATACCTACACTCTCAACCTGACACTTCTTCCGACTCTCGACTTCTTAACTACGAAAACTTGACACCCCAACCTCTTCTGAGAACTCTCAGGGAACCTGACGTTCCTCTAGGTTGGTCAGGTAAGACTTCCTCTAGTCGGGACCCACAAGAAACCTTCCTTACTACGATTTCGATTTCGAGGTCATGAAACCGGTGGAGTACGCTTCCCAACTGAGTAACCTTTTCTGACTACGACCCTCCATGACCCCCGTCCTCCTCTTCCCCTGCTGTCTCCTACTCCACCGACCTACTGTAATGACTGAACTACCTACTCAGACTCACTTGAGACCCTCAACCACTACCTGTCCCTCCGGACCGCACGACACTAAGTACCCCAGCGTTTCTCAGTCTGTGCTGACTCACTGACTTGACTTGACTTGGTTGTAATAGACCCGAAGGGAACACCGAGTCGACTATTTCTTAGGTGGACGTTATGTCCTCTGGACCAAAGATAGGGACCGAACCTTTCTAAGGGACCTCTTCCCTTTTTGATAGGTAAGGTCAAAAGGGACCTCTTCCCTTTTTGATGGGTGAGGTCAAAAGACCGGACCTCTTAAGGTACCTGACATTTCAGGTACCTCAGTGTTTCTTAGCCTGTACTGACTCGTTGAAAGTGAAAGTGGTAATAACCAGAAGGATCCACTGAGATCACCATTTCTTGGGTAGACGGTTACGTCCTCTAAATTCTCTACACCCAAGTTAGGGACCCATCCCTTCTATAGGACCTCCTCAAATACCGTTACGTGAGGTCCTAAGTACGGATCTCTTAGGGTACTTCTTTTCTCAGACCTCCCGATGTCAGATACAGATGTCTCAGTATCACAGTCTGTGATGAATTCACTGAATCGTGTGTGCGTGTGTGGTTGTAATAGTTTAATGAAAAAATTCCTCCACTGTAAGTTCAACAATGGTCAAAATGTCACTACTTGTTGTAACGTTTCCTATAAGAGAATTGAACAATCTAATAAAGGAATTCTATTTTAAAGTTTAATGAAAAGTTAGTTCTTTATATTCATGTACCGTTACGGGTGTATGGTACTAGTAAGTTACCTGTACTTGAACTCGTTTGAGACCCTCTATCACCTCCTGTCCTTTCGGACCACACGACGTCAGGTACCTCAACGTTTCTAGTCTGTACTAAGTTGTTAACTTGTTGTTCTTACTACGGTAAAACTGAGGAGGAGTGTATGAGTCAAATCCGAACATTTCGTGGACTTCTTATGTCTCCACCCAGTACCTGTTTCTTTCTTTTCATTGATTCAATGAAATTTTTGGTATACTTATCTGAATGTGTACTCCCAGAGGAGCCCCACTTTTACCTTATCACAAGTAAACACAAACCGTAATAGATAACTACGTATTTTTCAGTGTTTTAAATCGTCGAATTTGTTATGTATAATGTCATTTCTAAGACGGACGTTACGACCTCTGTGTCCAAGTTAGAGACCCAGTCTTCTAGGGGACCTCTTCATTTATGGATGGATACGATCCTAAGAACGGACCTCTTGAGGTACTTGTCTCCTCGGACCACCGGGTGTCACGTACCCCATCGTTTCTCACCCTGTGCTGACTCACTTATTGTGGAAATAAAAAAGTAAATAATAGGGTATCAGACACCCAATCAATAGTCCTATGTCGAATCGACTTAGACGACAAAGTCCTAGAGAAAGTTTTGACGTCAGTTCTGCAACAGATCCCAACCCTAGAGTAGACTTCAAAGTTGACCCCTTCACTGAAGATCCGAGTGAATGTACCAACAGTCAGTCGTAGTGACCGTCCCCCTCTCTTCCACCTGACTTTCTGAAGCAAGAACGGACCTATAACCGGTTTCCGACGGGAGTTGAGACGGTGTATCCAGAAAGGTTGTACCGTAGGACGAAGTGGTTTCGGTCGTAACTTATTTCAATGGAACGTTCTGTTTCCAATGTTAGAATATATTATATTAGTAACTTCATTATAGACAGTGAAAACGACGTAAGAATAACCATCTCTGGTAGGGAACCAATCCCAGGTAGGGAACACCGAGTCGACCCTTTCTTAGACGGACGTTACACCCTCTGGACCCAAGTTAGGGACCCAACCTTTCTTGGGGACCTTTTCCTTTTCCGACCGATGGGGGAGGTCCTAAGACTGGACCTCTTAAGGTACCCGACATATCAGGTACCGTAGCGTTTCTCAGTCTGTGTTGACTCACTGAAAGTGAAAGTGATAACCAATTTTAATTCAGTGTCTGGGTTTGAGTTCCTTTCCCCCTAATAGATTCGCACACTTATGGTCCTCCGTTACTAGTAACCCATCAGTAGAATGTCAAACGAACGGTAACATCCAAGATACCAACCTCCACATTTTTATTGAACTCTATACGGTCAACCCATATACATGTACCTTCAATAAAGACCTGTATTATCCTTTATAAAAGAGGTCGATACGTTTCAACATCTTTTTTGTCAAACACAAAAATTATCGGAAGTGAAAGTTAGTAAATTAAAAGAATCAATGTCTTTAATTAGACAAAAACTACAAAAGATTAATAGTTTTTTGTAAATTTAAAGAATCTACAGTTTTTATTAGGAGTTTGACGGGGAACACCGAAAGTATTAAATTGTATATTAACTTAAATTTTATAGAGTTAACCATCTGTCGACCACACATGTATGAAATTGATGTAATAAATAAAAAAATCTTTTTTTATGTTGTCACCATTTCTTAGGTGTCACGCCCTCTGTTTTCCCTGTCCCTCTGTGTGCAACATAGGGACCCAACCCTCCTAAAGGACCTCCTCTTTTACCGTTGGATGAGGTCGTAGGAACGGACCTTTTAAGGTATCAGTCTCTTCGGACCGTCCGATGTTAGACATACACGTACTGTCCAACGAAGTCAGTACAAACTGAGAAACACTGTGAGAACTGGAATCGGGTGGTCCGATAAGACAGGTATCCTACGAGTTCCGTTCTTATGATCTCACCCAACGGTACGGGAGGAGGTTCCCTAAAACGGTTGGGTCCCTGACTTAGGTGTTTATGGTTCGGAGGACGTAACCATCCACCCAAGAAATGGTGTTCGTGGTGGACCCTGTCAGGTCCCCCAACGTTTCTCGACCTGTACGGATTCGCTGACTCGTGTGTAATTTTATACCGAAAATAAAGTAAAGTTAAAACGAATGAAGTGTTATATCTACACGCGTTGTCATTAGTACCCTATATTTACAGGATGATAACCATATTTACCTTGAATAAACTTTTTATAAAGATAATTAAAGAAAGAACTGACATAAATTTTACGTAAACATGTTTGTACATTAATGTTCCTTCTCTTTGATTGCTGTTTATGATACCATCCACCATTTAAAAGTTATAGAGTGAAACAATTGTAGAAATCCAAAAGAAAAGAATAAAGCGGTTACTAAGAGACGAGGGTGTCGACTTTTAGGTAGGTATATTCCGGTATTAGACACTAACCTACCGTCTACCACGTATGGGGTTTTAACCGGAAATTAGCACTATTAGTCGTCGAAGTTAATAAACAAACTGGTACCTCTACACAAGACAGAAGACTGGTTACCCTTGAAAAAGTACAACATGACACGGGGGACAAAAAAAAAAAATGTTTTATCCTATTTTCCCGGTATTTAGTTACGGAAAAATTTTCCCGATTGGTCTTTGACTTTGTAAAGACTTATTTTACCTTAAATTACTATTTCTTGTCTAAAGAGTCGAAGTAAGAGTAATTTCTCTTTTCATAAATACATGGATCATTTACAAAATTTTATTGAATCGTAAGTTGTCGGGGTCGAATTTCAACCCTTTATTACTTAGACGTTTAGTAATAACTAATTCGACACTTAAATTCTAGTCAAGAATTGGATTCTTTTAGAGAAGTTGGTATGAAAGAATAAAAATAAAACAGTTTACTTAGGTTAAGTTAATCATCAATAACTCGTGAATAGGTTATATACAACGAGAGTCAAGTCAAGTCAGCGAGTCAGCACAGATTGAGAAACACTGGGGTACTTAGCGTGGTGCGATCCGGTGGGACAGGTAGTGGTTGAGGGCCTCAAGTGAGTCTGAGTGCAGGTAGCTCAGCCACTACGGTAGGTCGGTAGAGTAGGAGACAGTAGGGGAAGAGCAGGACGGGGGTTAGGGAGGGTCGTAGTCTCAGAAGAAGTTACTCAGTTGAGAAGTGTACTCCACCGGTTTCATGACCTCAAAGTCGAAATCGTAGTAAGGAAGGTTTCTTGTGGGTCCCGACTAGAGGAAGTCTTACCTGAACAACCTAGAGGAACGTCAGGTCCCCGAGAGTCCTCAAAAGAGGTTGTGGTGTCAAGTTTTCGTAGTCAAGAAGCCACGAGTCGAAAGAAGTGTCAGGTTGAGAGTGTAGATATGTACTGGTGACCTTTTTGGTATCGGAACTGATCTGTCTGGACACAACCGTTTCATTACAGAGACAAAAAGTTATACGATAGATCCAACCAGTATTGAAAAAAAAGTTCCACATTCGCAGAAAATTAAAGTACCGACGTGAGTGGTAGACGTCACTAAAACCTGGGGTTCTTTTATTTCAGACTGTGACAAAGGTGACAAAGGGGTAGATAAACGGTACTTCACTACCCTGGTCTACGGTACTAGAAGTAAAAGACTTACAACTCGAAATTCGGTTGAAAAAGTGAGATTAGAAAATGAAAGTAGTTCTCCGAAAAATCAAGGAGAAGTGAAAGACGGTATTCCCACCATAGTAGACGTATAGACTTGAATGACTATAAAGAGGGTCGTTAGAACTAAGATCGAACACGAAGAAGGTCGGGTCCCAAAGAGAACTACATGAGACGTATCTTCAATTTATTCGTCCCACTGTTATATGTCGGAACTGATTGAGGAAAAGGATAAACCTTGGTCAGACAACAAGGTACAGGTCAAGATTGACAACGAAGGACTGGACGTATATCCAAATAGTTCTCCGTCCAGTGCACCAGACCATAAGGGTAGAGAGAGTCTTAAAAGGGTCAAATAACACTAGGTGTGTCAGTTTCCGAAACCGTATCAGTTATTTCGTCTTCATCTACAAAAAGACCTTGAGAGAAAGAAAAAGGTACTAGGTCGTCTACAACCGTTAAACTAGAGACCAAGGAGACGGAAAAGATTTTGGTCGAACTCTTAGTCTTCCAAGTTCCAAGTGCATAACGACTTCGGACTGAACCTCTTAAAATTCGTAATGAAATGATCGTACACTCTACTCACGTTAACACGACATCAAACTCGTAAGAAACCGTAACGGAAAGAAACCCTAACCTTACTTTTGACTGGAAAAGGTCAAGACACTGTTGACGACTCTAAAGGTTTAAACGTCCGTATAACTCACGTCGTGAAAGTGTCGTAGTAGAAAATCCTAAACTTTATCGAGTTGACCTTACGGTAGTGGAGGTGATCGAAACAAGCATCACTACGAAAGATTCCAGGTGAACTGAAGTATAAGGTCCTACAGACCGAGATCCACTCACTAATGTGATAGCACTAATAGAACCAGCACTTCTAGAAAAAACATGTCAAGAAGACACATAAGAACGGTGGGGAAGAATTATAGAAGACGAAGACAATCCAGGTCTGGTAAAGACAGGAAATAGCTCGGGTAGAAACGTACTTTACAAGGTAACCATAGAGATTAAAAGAAATTCTCTAGAGATCAGAAAGGGTAAGTCAACAAAAGGAGATAAAGAAACGTAACTAGTGACTCCTTCCGAAAGAATAGAGAAGAACGATAAGAAACCTTGAGACGTAAGTCTACGAATATAGAAAGGAAAAGAGGAAACGAAAACGGAGAGAAGAAAAGTGTCGATAAACATTCAGGAGGGGTCTGTCGGTAAAACGAAAAAACGTAAAGAAAAGGTACCCTTACCAGAACTAGGAACAGAGGACATGTTACAGTGCTTGGAGTTAGGTATCAAGTAGTCCGTGAGAAAGTCTAGATCAGGGAATTTAGATAAAGAGTGAAGGTGACATATTAGTATTTCCTAAACTAAATCCACTATGGACGTACCAGATCAACAAAAGAGATGAAAGAAGTTAAACTCAGACTTAAACCATTATTCCTCAAGTATTAGACTCGGTGTCAGTTGAGGGTCAGAAAAACAGTCACAAAACGACTGTCATATCTCGAAGAGGTAGAAACCGACGTTTCTTATATTAGTTAGACTAAAACCATAACTGGTAGACTACTACAGGTACACATCTCAGAAGAGAACACAACAACCTTCTCCCACAAACGATACTGGTCACACAAGAGAACCGTTTTGAGATAATCAGTAACGGGACGAAGTAAGACCATAAAGTTCCGGTTTAAACGGACAATGAGGTCCACAAAGAACTGAAGGATGAAAACGTAAGGTCAGGGGATATTACTTTTCCTGTAGAAAAAACTCACAATCAAGATTTTCCAGAACATCCAGAAGTATCTTGGTAAGTTGAAGTCGAAGAAGTCGTAATGACCAACCCCGTATCTGAACCTAATGAAACTATAACTTACCAAACGGAACCTTTGCTTGTCTCTAGTAAGACAACAAAAAGTCTAACGTAGGTTCATGACGTAAAACCTGAGAACTGGTACTACCGATGAGGTAAAGAAGATGTCCTAAGGACGGGTGTTATCATCTATATTACTAGTAGACTCAATTTAAGTAGGTAAGGTCAGGTAAAATCAAGTGACTAAGGATCGTACAAGTGGGAACGGTAGAGGACAAACTGGTGAAGGTTAAACGGAACCAAACACCTGGATTGTAAGGTTCAAGGATACGTTATAATGAGAATATCGTAGTCTGGAACGAAGATAGTGGTCAGTGCAGGTGTTGACCCATAACAAAAACGAAACCGAGGTAGGGCAGTAGAAAGACCTCAATAAAGAGGTGACTAGAGGTCGTCGTATAACCCGTGGATGGGACCCCTCAAGGAGAAAGTCATAGGATAGTAAAACGAAAAAGTATGACAAGTACTCCAAGAGTCCCGTTCTTATGACTTCATTAAACGGTAAGGGAAGAGGTCACCTGGTGTAAGACAGTCTGGAGAGGTGGTACTGGACGAGTAGAACCCACCGGGGTGTACCGTACCGAATCAATGTAACTCAATCTGTTCCGACGTCAGGTACACCAATCTAACTGATATCAAAAGACACTAATACCAAAGTCACACAGCCGGGAGACTACGAGAGAGCGTTGTGGATGGTAGAGCGAACCCAAAGAGAATGGAACCTGCACCCCATAGAGAAGTGCCGACGAGGTCGTTTCGTGTCGGTGACGAGGAATGGAACCTACTCTGCATAGAGGAGTGGTGTCGGGGAGGACTGGAACTTGCACCTCATCGAGGAGATCCGGGAGGACACGGGTGTGTCGGTGACGAGGAACGTGTACGACGAGGTCCTTCCAATTTTTTATGACTCTAAGTTAGAAACGGAACGAAAGGTCCCTTGTGTCAAGACATTTGGTACAGTTCCGGGAGAAGGTTGGTTGGATGTGTAGAGGAGTTCCGTCTGTAGATCCAACAAGAGAATATCTTGTAAACAGGATACCGAACACGTGTCCTATAAGTCCAGGAGTCGTCTTAAGGAACCGAGGTGGTCCTCTTATCGGAAGGAGGTCTGTCACTTTATCATTCACATAATACACACACACACACACACAGAATCATAGTATTACAGGTTGAGAAACACCGGGGTACCTGATATCAGGTGGTCCGAGAAGACAGGCATCTAAAAGATCCGTTCTTATGACCTCACCCATCGCTAAGGGAAGAGGTCCCTTAGAAGGGTTGGGTCCCTAATTTGGACCCAGAAGGTGTAACGTCCGTCTAAGAAATGGTAGATTCGGTGGTCCCTTCGTGTTCTCATACACATCCCTAGTCAGTTTATTTTGTCACTACCTTCGGTTCTCAGAGGTAAGTATTTCGTCGATTCCTATCGGTTCCTAGGTTCGGGAGTCCGTAGAGGATTGTGGAGGACCTACAGTCCGGAACCCTCTTGGTTCACCCTCTTCTGGAGTCACCGAAGAGTTTGGAAGTACCTCTTCTGTAGATCTCTTCTTCGGAACTCCAAAGTTAAGACCAAGACGATGAATGAGTGGTCGAGATACCGAAACCTGTGTCCTGTGTAAAATTTAGACAAAGAAGTAGATAATTTTATTTTGGACGCTAATCCTTTAATGTACTTACAATCCTCCTAATTTATTCCATTGTTATCTATTTTTTCGTTTCACCTACATTGAGGACGAAGTAATAAGTACTATTTACCGTCGAGTCATTTATATACTACTCCTCTGTTACTCAAGTGTAATTAATAAAAAATTTAGAAAAATTAATTTAAGTTGACGTCCATATATCCGATCCTCTTTATGAAACAGATCTTCTCGTTTTAAAAGTCGTTGTCAATGTAGGGAACTTAGCTGGAATATATATAAAAGGAAACCTTTGTTGGATTCACAGGTAGTTGTCTTCTTACTTATTTCTTCTATACTATATATATATGTGTGGGTGTGTGTATGTGTGTGTTGTCTTATGATGAGTCTGTATATTTCTTACTTTAGAACGGAAACGGTGTTGTACCTACCTGAACCTCCTGTAATACGATTCACTTTATTCCGTCTTTTTCTATTTATGAGATACTATAGTGAGTATGTACCTTAGATTTTTTATACTGTTTGATCAATGGTTTTGTTTTTTCGTCTGAGTGTTTATCTTGTTTGATCACTAAGGGTCACCCCTCTCCCTTCCCCTCTCATCTTTGTATTCCCGTCATCTTTTTTTCAAATGATTCCCTAATATACTTATCTTTTACTACAGACACTTTGAAGACTTTTAACATGTCGTAATATCTTAAATTTCTGCGAAAGTAAACTAACTTTTCTCTCTGACTTTCGGAACCACTATTCTCTTTTTACTTTTTCTGGTTTTCCAAAACCGTTCACTGTCACTTTAAATTTTTAAGTCTTTGCTTCATATATAAATGTTCCTTCTCTTAGATTCAAAAGAACACGTAAAAGGCATACGAACTGTGACACGTTGTATACATATATAAACAAGAAAAAAGATTTGAATTGATTTCCGAATAATATCCAATCCGTGACGTAGTAAATACCCGGTATAAAATAAAAGGACTGTCAGGATACTCCACCATGGCTAGAGTGGAGTGGTTATTGTCTGAGACCAAATCCTTCTACTCCCGGGAACGGGTTTGAGTGTCTCATTTACGTATGTGGTAGACGGTTCTAAGACCGGAGACAAGAAATAATGGGCTCATAAAACTGTTACATCCAAAACTACACAACAGAGACTCTTAGAAGTATGATTGGATATGAAGTACACATCTATTACAGTCTCTTATATTTATTCCTTTGTCTTCGTTCAGTATAGTAACCGTTCACGACGTTAAGACTGGAGTTTCCTAGAAGAGAAAGGTACAACGAAGAGACCCTTTATTTTATAATTATTTTATAATAAATTTTATGATCGAAGACCTTATAATGAGTCAATATTTCTTACTTTATTACGTTAAACGTCGTTGTACCTACCTGGTTCTTTAATAGTGTGTTTCATTTCAGTTTCTTTCTGTCTATAGTATACTATAATGAATGTAAACCTTAGATTTTTTATACTATATTTATTTGAATATACGTTTTGTCTTTATCTGGGTGTCTGTGTCTTTTGTTTGAATACCAATGGTTTCCCTTTTCCGTACCCTCCCACCTATTAAACCCTTAAACCCTAATTGTATACATGTACTGATATATATTTTGTCTATTGGGTGTTCCTGGATGACATATCGTGTGCCTTAATATGAGTTATAAAATATTACATATTCCCTTTTCTTAGACCTTTTTCTTTTACTTTCACTTAGTGAAGTGACGTATAGTCTTTGAATTGGGTTGTAACTTTTAGTTGATATACGGTTATTTTTATTTCGTTTTATTATACGATCGAAGACTATAAAGATTATCATCCAGAGACTGATATAAAGTTCCCGAAGATAAATACATAGTATATACGAAAGAGGAGAAGTTTAAGAAACAGAATGGTCACAAAGGTCTACCAAGAAAAACGGGTAGGTTTATATTTAGTGTCGGCGGAAACGAAGAAAGAAAAGATTTTTCGAGAAGATCGAGGTCACTAAATGACGATGGGGTAGTGTACGGGTCGACATGAGAGGTCTTGTACGAACAAGTAGGAGTCGAGGGCTCCTAACATTGGTGTCGAGCCCTGGAAGTCTCGGGTCTACGGACCCTGTTGTGTCCGCGTGTTTTCTCTAGGACACTCCGCTTTGTATGTTTGTGTGCCAGTACTTACGACGACTATGGTGACCTTTGTCTGAAAAATTTTACAGAAAGGGACAGAATAAAGTTAAAACCATTCCTATTGCAAGGAATTTTTCTTTATGCGGAAAGTGGTTTTTATGAATGCCAAAATTGTTCTTCCTTTTTTCTTATTTTATAAAGGATATCCAACCTTACCGGTTCAATAAGAATAAATGGAGTCTATACACAAACATAATTTGTTAAATATCCTAAAAAAAATTTGAAAACTTTGATAGAAGAATGTGTTTTAAAACTTTTATCATCGTTTGTCATTTAACGTTAATGGTTATGATATTCTACATCATCTTTGTTCTAAAATTTAGCCCTAAAATCTAAGTAAACGAATATTTGAGATTTATAAAACAGAAGAATATATTTTATTAATTAAAAAATCTTTAGTTTATACTGATATTTAAATTTCGTATCCTAGTGTAAAACTGGTTTGTTGTCGAAATCGTATATCGAAAATTATTTTCAACTATTACTCAAAACACAAGTAACTTACATAATACCTCCGTATCCCGACATTCATCCCCTTTACCTATTAAAGTATGTTAAATTATTTTTTAAGCGAAAACGCACTTTGATTTTCACGAAGGTTTGACACCAATAACTCAACACTAATAGGGAGAGACTGTCATGTAAGTAAATTTTTTTTTTTTTTTTGTGTCTTCCTGATGAGAGGGGTTTTTTAGATAGGTTATTCCTTGAAACAATTACCCCTTCTAAAACAGGGGGAAAGGTAGACTTATAAATTGTATTTTCAGGACGAGATAAAAAGTCGACCTTAGTGTCGTCAAAGACAAAGATTGGACCCTTCTTACACCAACCCGGACTTTTCGGGGGACAGGATAACAATCTAAGGGCCCGTGACTAGGAACGAAAATTGTAGTATTACTTCCTACGAGAAATCACCTAATAGAACTCTTCCCTAATTGAGGAAGTTCAGAAGATCCCCCGTTCCACAAAACTCGGGATTTATGTGTGGTTAACGGACGAATTGAAAAGTAGAATAAAACTTTTGGCGGGTCGACCTTAAGTTTAAGAAAAGGTATCTCGACTTAAAATAATCATCGTTTCAACCTCAACCCCCGTCGTCTACGATTTATATTCGTGACAAGAAAATTAGAGCACCCCGGTTTACGAAGTCTATAAAGTGACTCTGTCCGTGCAGTCCTATTCTGAGTTAGATTTGAAACGGCATTTGAGACGTTCACGGATTTAGGAGTGGGGTAGAGGGTCCGGGTACGGAATTCGGAAGGTCTTCTAGGATGAAAAGGATCCTGGGATGGAAATTGGAGGTAACAGATGCACCGGGAGCATGGTATCGAAAATTGAAATAGTAGGTGTAAAAAAACTTCAGTGAGAGTTTCATCTTAAGTTTACGGATCATTTGTGTGTATGTGTGTGAACTTTTCTCCCGATTAACGAGATATTAAATATTAGTTCACCAAAGAAAT
Organism: Capra ibex; assembly: GCA_006410555.1. Lineage (NCBI taxonomy): Eukaryota > Metazoa > Chordata > Mammalia > Artiodactyla > Bovidae > Capra > Capra ibex. The sequence continues at coordinate 10,079,541 of SJYO01014747.1, read as the reverse complement.
CGGAAACGAAGAAATAGAATTATTGGTGAATAAAAATAGACGGATAATGTAATTATGGCTTTAGAACGTAAACAAAGTATAAGTAGAATGGGGAATAGATTGGAGTGAAGACAATAATTGATGGGATAACATAATAGTGTCCTAAACGATCTATCGAGATTTGAACAAGAAAGAGGATGGAAGACAATTAAGTTTGAAAAAAAAGGACATTATGGAATTTTTTTTATTGAAAAGAAAACAAGTTGGGTTTCTTATAAAAAAAATGGTGACTTGTGTATATAATTTCCACAAACAATCTACATCTTTAAAGGAAAATCTGTGTAGGTGTTATTTTGAAAAAAGAACCTTGAAACAGAAAGTCCGACTAAATGAAAAAATTAGTTCATCGTTAAGTGTAGTGGACCTCGAATTTTGTTTTATTCCATAGTTACTTAATCTTTTACGAAATAGCTAACACATTTTTCAAAATTTGTATTTATAGTGGTCTTGCTGGTATTGTTCGAGAACTCTTTTACTTCAAAGTATTAAGCAAGCTTATGGTCCACGTAAAAGAACACTTGGGTTACTTTACTTGAGAATAAGAAACAAAATCTATATATTATTGACATAAGATCTCCGATACGAAATTAACATTTATTAGGAGGTGTAAGAAAGTCACATTTGAGAAATTTCTCAGTACTTAAAATAAATATGAGAGAGACAGAAACTCTCAGAAAACAAATAAACGACAAAGCAAGAAACACTTTATTGTGAGGGTCTCCTTTTAGGGGGAGAGACGAATTCCTTAATCCGGTCTCTGTTTTCGTCCCTTAAGAAATTCGGAACAAAACACGATTCTCTTTACAAACTGTAAAGACACCTCTCCACAAATCAAACCTAAGTAATCCAGAATCCTTGAGAAAAGAGAAAAGACCGGAAAGTCTAAGACAGTGACAAAAAAAGACACAAACCATCTGACTTCTCTTAAATGGTCCCACATTAATCCAAAGGATGTAAGTTTATCGTTTTTAGGTCAAAATTTATCAATCTGGTTCATAAGGAGAGTAAGTCGTCCGGGTTTGGACTTAGGGTGAAAGACTATGGGTAGACCCATCTTCTTGTCCGTCGTCACCTTCGTTCCTTCTTTTTCCGAAAGTGTCTTAAAATACGGGACCAACTTTATTTAGGGAGAGGATTCGTAGAGATTCGTTTCAACGAACTGAGAGTGAGGGTATCAAGATAGGTCCTTTCGGTTCTGTAAACCAAAAGGTTGCGAAGTAGTTCCTTGTGATTTATTTAAGTCGAAATTGTAGTAAAAAAAAAATACAATTTCGAAAACTATTGAAATTGTAGTATCCCGAAGGCACCATCGAGTCGACCATCTCTTAGACGGACGTTACGTCCGCTGGGACCAAACTAAGGACCCGACCCTTCTAGGGGACCTCTTCTCTATCCGATGGGTGAGGTCATAAGAACCCAAAGAGACCACCGAGCTGACCATTTCGTAGACGGACGTTATACTCTCTGGACCCAAGCCTTCTAGGGGATCTCTTCCCTTGCCGATGGGTGAGGTCATAAGACCGGACCTCTTAACGTACTTGACATGTCAGGTACCCCAGTGTTTCTCAACCTGTGTTGACTCGTTGAAAGTGAATTGTAGTGAAAATTATGTTTTCCTTTATATACATGAATGAAAAATAAAATATTGTGGAACTCACCGGGGGTACGGAAGAGTTCTAGTAAACTTTCTACAAATAACAGATCGGAACCTTAACTGTGTAAGAACTGTAGTGTGGATATATAAAACAGAAATGTTTGTTGTTTCTATGAAACGATCTAATAGCCAAAGTAATCGTCTTAATCATCTTCGAGTTTATGAACCGGAAAGGGGTTTAGGAGTTTGGTCCCGATCTCGAACCTGTATCCATATGAAAAGGAGAACGTACACTGAACTAACGGGTTTGAGTCCTACTAAACGAAAACTTAAAAACGACGTCCCCCTACCTTCGTCTTTTTCCACGGTGAACTTCCACGGTGAGTTCTCGTTAAGTCTCTAATCGCTCGTGTTCGGTGTGTCTGTCACATCCGAAGAAAGGTCGATTTAGGGTTGACTACAAGGTTTCGGACGGAGTCTGAACGGAAAATTCTTTGTACGGGAGACCGGTGACGACCCAGTATACAAGGGGTATGTGTGGTGTGGATCGCTCACTACTTCAAGTGTCCCGTCGACTCCTCGGTACCTGTTCGGGGGTGGTCACTGTCAGAATGACCTTGTGTTCGAAAGAAACCGACCGACTGTTATTGGGAAACCGTCTAGACCGTCCCTCTCGTAATTGGTTTTTGTTTTCTTTGTGGTTTCCTTCCGGATCACGGGTACTAATTTATCCCTTTCTGGTCTATTATTGTAGAAATCACCTAACGTGGTAACAGTTCATGTGGAGGGGTTCGGAGGGTGTCGGGAACGTTTTCATGGCTAAACAGAAGTAGTTTTAACATCTCTTGGACACTCAGTACAGTTGGTCGGGGTCGTTGTTTCTACACATATTTCATGATTGAGGGAAGTCGGATGACTGAGGTCCTCTCGAAAGTACCACATGGGGTCACCTAAAAGAAGACAGTAACTTACAATTTGAGGATAGTACACACAATTTTAATTAAGATTAGAAACTGAATAAATTATCTCACTTTTGTCTGACAAAACGGGGAAGAAAAACTTTGAGATTTGACATGTAACATTAAGTTAAAGACACTCCTGGATCTTCAAGTATCGTTTTTGGAGACCCAAAAACATCAAGACACATTAACTCTTTGGAAACTGTTCTGTACATTTCAATTGTTTTTCATTACCAACATTAGTGACTAAGAAATTCTTACACTTTCTATTTTGATAGTCTGAAATAAGTGACTTCTTATTCATCCTTCCCTTCTTCCCTATTGTGTTACTCGTGATTATAGTTATTTATCTTTATTAATAAATCTGGTAATCTTCTTTCTAAATTATTAGGTTCACCTTTGGTACCCAACTTTACATTTTCACAGGATAGGATTTTCTTTCCTGTATTACCAGAGACCCCTCTTTTACCCTAGTTTTCCTTTTCTTCTTTACAGTTTTTGATATCAAGTAAATTCATATACGCGACGACGACGACGACGACGACGACGACGACGATTCAGCGAAGTCAGCACAGAGACACGCTGGGGTATCTGCCGTCGGGCGGTCCGAGGGGGCAGGGACCCTAAGAGGTCCCTTCTTATGACCTCATCAGGGGGTTTACAGAAGGAAACTTAGTTTACAATTTTTTTTTTTCGAATCCCTAGTCCGTCCTCTACACGTTTTTACCTTTTACAGGGGTCTAGTAATATCTTCCTACCGTGCGATGGCTAGTCAGAGAAGCCTCTTGTAGACAGTAAGAACTGGTGCTCAGGTAGGAATTCTCTTCGTAACGGTAGAAGGAGGAGACGTGACTAAGATCTCGTTGTCCTCCTCGTCCTTTCTCTTGGTCGATGCCTCAGAGTTAAAGAAGGTAGACTTTCTCGTCTCCCTTCTTTTATTTACAGTGTCAGGAATTTCATTGTGATGAAACCCACTATTACGTCTTCCTACTTAAACACTCTACTTATTTGGATAAAGTAGTGTATCTTATTCAAACTCAACTGGTCTATATAAAATTATTAACATAAATAGTAAAAGAGAGAACAATTTTTTGAGTTTCTGTCTCTGGTCCCTTCGGGAAGAACTTATACCTTCTTTGTTTCAAACGGACTTTCTACGGAACCGTATAATTAATAAGTTACCGTTCATCTAACCCGTCTTACGGCGACTTGTTTTCTGGTTACTATTCCTGTATTACTGTCTTAAACGAGACGTTCATCCGCAGATAAGTATGGTATATTTTAGTTAATGATATTAAGGGTGTCCTGAAAGAGGGGGAATTTAGATGGTTTATATTACACAAGATTACACGTTTCTTTCGATCTTTCTTGTCAGAGGTAGAATTGGGACTTCGAGAACCCGGAGTCGTGGAGTCACACTTTTAAATCGCAGAAGTAATAAACGTTAATTAATCTTACTTTACACGGAGATATAAAATTTAAGACACATTTCTGTGAAGAATATAAGGTTTGTTTTTCTCAACGAAGGGACCTTATTGTAAGGACTCTAAACAAGTAATGACACTTCTATTATTGAAATTTATTTGTACTAGAAATTCGAAGAATTATTTCTGTTTAACGGAAGAAATCGGTAATATTTTTTATCGTATAAAACATTAGTCTACACCAAGTCCCAAAACTCTGACACGTTTAATCGCAAAGAAAAGCTGTCATCGAAACGAAAAGAATGCTACTAGTTCGGCACAAGGTAGGAGGGACCGGATGACCGTCTATTCTATCGTACTGAACTCCGTACTTTCTACACTAATGCAGGGTATGTCAGTCAATCGAGGATTGAGAAGAAGAGAGACACACTCCAGATTCTACGTGTCCAGATTGGGCGTTCTTTTAAACTAACTAAAGGTCTCCCTTAACACCTTCGGTTTGTTGTGGATAAACCTTTACCACGAAACAACTTGACAAAGACCTTTATTCGTTTATCAGAGTCTTTTAATTATATTCGTTATAACCAAGAGATGTCTTACCTAAAGTAAATCTGAGTCTATAAAACACAGTACGGTAAATTGTCCTATCGTACTTTCAAGTACAATGGAAGGATTGTTGACGTTTGTACCGAGACCAAAGAGTGTAACATTCATATCGGGAGAAGTTTTAAACTTCTCCAAAGATATCTTTAAAAAAGAGATTGTAAACCTAATTATATTTTTAGTTTAACGAACGAATGTCCACGATTATCATTCAAAACCATGTCGTAATTTGTTTAAGGGTGATATTGTTCTGCTGAAATTTACACTAATCTACAACAAAAGTTACACTAATAGAGTTGAGAAAAAAATAACAATGTTTTATTTCTGAAAAAGGGGAATCCAACGGACAGTGAAAACTTCGTCCTTTGTACTACTTAAAGTCGTGTAAACGGAACGATACGAAATAGTTCGAGTAATCTTTACTACGTACTAGACTTGAAATGTCTCCTTTTTTTATGTGCCTGTGAAAGAAAAAATAGAAGAGACAAATGGAGACTTTGGTACGACGAGATGAACAACGTGGTTGATTGACGGATAATTCTTTTTTATCAGAACGGACATTTTGAGTACTGAAAGGAAATGTTATCGGCATTTGAAATCCACAAGTAAGAGTTTCTCACTATAGACATTTAAAGATCGAGTCTTACGAAGTAAAATAAAAAGGTAACAGTACGTTACGACTGTCTGTTGAAGTATATACACATATCTAAACTACCATTTCCAATAAAGAAATTAGCTTAAAGGGTCACACTATGTGAATATTATTTTTGGAAGTCACTCTTTCGAAGCCGAATTACTTTAGTTGAAAGTAGGTATTTAAATTTGTTTAGAATAAGAGTGAATCTTAATATGTCGTACGATTTTTAAGTGAAAATTTCTTTTTAAATTCTGACTCAAAATTTTACTGACTACGGTTTATTCAAAATTTATTCAGAACTTTTAGGTTTTTAATAATGTCTCTATTTTACAGTATAGAAGAATGAAGAGAGATGACTTAAACTTTTAAACTAAATACGATTTTGGATCTGTCTGAGTGGTACTACTTCCAGTAGTCTATTTTTATTACAAAGAGGTTCAAATTAAGTCATGAATAGTCGATCTTGTTAAAGAGAGATTAGGAAGTCTACAATTGACGGTAACTCTACATTTTACGTTTACTTATAATAAAAATTTACAATGTATGTCTCAACCATTTTCGTGAGGCCGAATTTTTCTTCTTTCCACCGAAGAGACTATCGTTTATTTGTATAATAGACTTAAAGTAAAAGTAATTATACAGAAAATAAAGACCGTGAACACAACTACTCAAAGGAACCATTATCTTACTTGTCACTCCGTGAATATAATTTGTACTATTGGTTTAAGGTTTTAGAACCTCTTTACCAGACAATAACAAATTGTACAACGGACCCTCTTTGAACATTCGCCAGGTCCCAGTTAGAGATGAACGTTCGTATAAAAGTTTGACTTATAGATATGAAAGCGCAGACATCAATTAGTCGAGTGTGTGTCCTTCAAGTACAAACTACACATTATCAACGAAATGTCAAAGTTCGACCAATAGTGGTTGTAGTCGAGTAAAAGAAGGAAATAAAGGGAACCTTTGCAAGACACAGTCCATGAACTGACTCAAGACCTCATGACACAGGGACTTGACTACCTCTACTGTCAGACCACCTTTCTGGTTAGAATTAGAGAGTAGTGGGTTAATCTATTTCCTAATTCTATGAATGTTGACTTCTCCGGACTCTGCCTCCTAAGTACTCCGAGAAGTTCGTATACAGTCCCCAGGGACTAGTTCATACTTTACAGTCCCCACGGGTCGGATTACGTTCCACACTCCCCCGGGGTATGGATCTCGTCCTACAGTCCCCCGGACCTGGATCGGAACTCTATTGGTCCTAGATCGTACCCTAAATTTCCAAGAAAGGAATCTTTCTTACAATTTTTACTTAAGTTCCAAGATTTTCTTTCGGTCACCCCGACTTTGCTTCTTCCCTACTCCGACTGTTCCCATTGTCCCGGTCTAGTACGGTTCAGGACTCCAGTAGTATTCCTATACTAAAAACGAGTTTTTGGTTATCTTTCGGTATTTCTCTGTCTTTCAAAGTCATGTTTCTCTCCCTGTGTTGAACCGAACATAAAACAATATCTACTAACTGTGTCTGTGGGATGTTCCATTTGGGGCGACTTGTTTACGTCTCTGATTCTGGAATTATGCCTGAAGGAACAGTTTCCTCCCCTCACGTCACTCACAACCACACACGTGAGCGGACGTGTACGTCACACCTGAACACACAGATGTTAAGACAAGAATAGTAAAGGTAGTCTCTCAAGACAGGTGATGACGTGTGTAAGCTTTAGATCCGATACGAAGAGTAATTAAAAAACCACCATAAATTAAAATTACAGTTCACCCTTCTATATTTACTCCATCAGACGCTTGATATTTTCAGATTCTCTTTTAAATAAAAATTAATACTTAAAAAGAAATTACACACGGATAACCAATAGATTCCTTAAATGACCTATGTAATAAAAAATGTGTTAAAATCTTCGTCAAATCGAGTTTCTGATCTCACCGTAAACTCATCATCGTTCTGATAAGTAAGATTTTTCGTCTAATTTATCTTATAATATTCGTATAGTGTCTTATTAAGGTAATAATGTATGATTTATTATTAATATTTATCCAAAAGGTTGTGATTTCCTCATATTTGTAGTCTAGACTCGTTTTACATCAGATAATAGAAGATGAATCAAGAGTGTTCACCCGTTTGTGGTGAACTTCCATCTTTCGGGCAACGCCGAATATGATATCATCCTACAAAGAGGGCCGACGAAGAAAAGAACCAAGTAAGACACGAGTCCGGTGTACGATCTATTCTCTGATCGAAACCCGTTAGAAAGGGGTCCTGGACCAAGTCAAATCAGGTCAAGTCAGTGAGTCAGCACAGACTGAGAAACGTTGGGGTACTAAGTGTCGTGTGGTCCGGAGAGACAGGTAGTGGTTGAGGACCTCAAGTGAGTCTGAGCACAGGTAGCTCAGCCACTACGGTAGGTCGGTAGGGTAGGAGACAGTAGGGGAAGAGGAGGACGGGGGTTAGGGATGGTCGTAGTCTCAGAAAACGTTACTCAGTTGAGAAACGTACTCCACCGGTTTCATAACCTCAAAGTCGAAGTCGTAGTCAGGAAGGTTACTTGTGGGTCCTGACCAGAGAATATCCTACTTGAAAAACCTGGAGAAACGTGAGGTTCCCTGAGAGTTCTCAGAAGAGGTTGTGGTGTCAAGTTTGTGTAGTTAAGAAGTCACGAGTCGAAAGAAGTGTCAGGTTGAGAGTGTAGGTACGTACTGGTCACCTTTTTGGTATCGGAACTGATCTGCTTGGTAAGAAACGTTTCATTACAGAGACGAAAAGTTATACGATAGATCCAACCAGTATTGAAAGGAAGGTTCCTTATTCACAGGAAATTAAAGTACCGACGTTAGTGGTAGACGACACTAAACCCTCGGGTTCTTTTATTTCAGACTGTTACAAAGGGGTAGATAAAGGGTAATTCACTACCCTGACCTACGGTACTAGAAGTGAAAGACTTACAACTCTAAATTCGGTTGAAAAAGTTAGATGAGAAAGTAAAAGTAGTTCTCCGAAAAATCAAGGAGAAGTGAAAGACGGTATTCCCACCACAGTAGACGTATAGACTCCAATAACTATAAAGAGGACCGTTAGAACTAAGGTCGAACACGAAGAAGGTTGAGTCTCAAAGAGTACTACATGAGACGTATCTTCAATTTATTCGTCCCACTGTTATATATCGGAACTACATGAGGAAAAGGATAAACCTTGGTGAGACAACAAGGTACAGGTCAAGATTGACAACGAAGGACTGGACGTATGTCTAAAGAGTTCTCCGTCCAGTGCACCAGACTATAAGGGTAGAGAAAGTCTTAAAAGGTGTCAAATAACACTAGGTGTGTCAGTTTCCGAAACCGTCAGTTATTTCATCTTTATCTACAAAAAGACCTTGAGAGAACGAAAAAGGTACTTGGTCGCCTACAACCGTTAAACTAGAGACCAAGGAAACGGAAAAGATTTTGGTCGAACTTGTAGACCTTCAAGTACTAAGTGCATAACGAATTCGGACCGAACTTCTTAAAACTCGTAATGAAATGATCGCACACTCTACTCACGTTAACACGCCATCAAACTCGTAAGAAACCGTAACGGAAAGAAACCTTGACCTTACTTTTGACTGGAAAAGGTCAGGACACCGGTGACGACTCAAAAGGTTTAAACGTCCGTATAACTCACGTCGTGAAAGTGTCGTAGTAGAAAATCCTCTTTATCGAGTTGACCTTAAGGTAGTGGAGGTGATCGAAACAAACATCACTGCGAAACATTCCGGGTGAACTGAAGTGTAAGGTCCTACAGACCGAGATTCACTCACTAGTGTGGTAGGACTAATAGAACCAGGACTTCGAGAAAAAACATGTCAAGAGGACACATAAGAACGGTGAAGAAGAATTATAGAAGACGAAGACAATCCAGGTATGGTAAAGACAGGAAATAGCTCGGGTAGAAACGTACTTTACGAGGGAACCATAGAGATTAAAAGAACTTCTCTAGAGATTAGAAGGGGTAAGACAACAAAAGGAGATAAAGAAGTGTAACTAGTGACTGCTTCCGAAAGAATAGACAAGAACGATAAGAAACCTTGAGACGTAAGTCTGCGAACATAGAAAGGAAAAGAGGAAACGAAAAGTGAAGAGAAGAAAAGTGTCGATAAACATTCCGGAGGGGTCTGTCGGTAAAACGAAAAAACGTAAAGAAAAGGTACCCCTACCAGAACTAGGGACAGAGGACATGTTACAGTGTTTGGAGTCATGTATCAAGTAGTCCGTGAGATAGATAGTCTAGATCAGGGAATTTAGATAAAGAGTGAAGGTGACATATTAGTATTCCCTAAACTAAATCCAGTATGGACTTACCAGAGCACCTAAAGGGATGAAAGAAGTTAAATTCAGATTTAAACCGTTATTCCTCAAGTACTAGACTCGGTGTCAGTCGAGGGTCAGAACAAAAACGACTGACATATCTCGAAGAGGTAGAAACCGACATTTCTCACATTAGTTAGACTATAGTCACAACTGGTAGACTACTACAGGTACACATCTCAGAAGAGAACACAACAACCTTCTCCCACAAACGATACTGGTCACACCAAGAGGACCGTTTTGAGACAATCGGAAACGGGAAGAAGTAAGACATGAGGTTCCGGTTTAAAAGGACAATGAGGTCCACAAAGAACTGAAGGATGAGAACGTAAGGTCAGGGGATATTACTTTTTCTATAGAAAACCCCCACAATCAAGATTTTCCAGAACATCCAGAAGTATTTTGGTAAGTTGAAGTCGAAGAAGTGGTAATGACCAACCCCGTATCCGAACCTAATGGTACTATAACTTACCAAACGGAACCTTTGTTTGTCTCTAGTAAGAGAGTAAAGCCATGTATCTCAGATAAGTGAAGTTCCTTAGTCTTCCTTTATAAACGTGGATCGTGAAGAGGAAAGTTCTTCCTTCTTACCTCTACAGTGTCCTCGCTATAGAGTAAAAAAGTTCCAACTTAATAACGTTTCTCGTCGGTTCATCGTGTCGGAAACGTTACCGATACCAATAACAAACCAGTGAATGAGTACAAGTTGAGAACACTGGAGTACCTCCCGTCGGGTGGACCGAGGAGACAGATACCCTAAAGGGTCCGTTCTTATGACCTCACCCAACGGTAAAGGGAGAGGTCCAGTAGAAGAGTTGGGTGTCTCTAGCTTGGGTACAGGGGACGAACCATCTACCTAAGAAATGGTGACTCGAAACCAACATCTTGTTGGTCATTGAAGGTAAAACACAATATTTGAACTAGTTTTCACGACCGTTTAATTAACCGATCACTAAGACTACATCCGTCTTCAACCTTGAATGTCAGTGTGGATGTCTGAATACCACAGAATCAGTCAAACCCGACAGTGTTCTGTGAGATCAGACTTACCCCTGAAGCACCACCGAGTCACTATTTCTTAGACAGACGTCACATCCTCTACGTACAAACTACAATCCAACCCTTGTAGGGAACCTCTTCCTTTACCTTTGGATGAGATCATAGGAACAGACCCTTTAGAGTACCCGTCTCCTCGGTCCACCCGATGACAGGTACCCCAGTGTTTCTCAGTCCGTGTTGGATCGTTGATTTGTTGTGGTGGTTGTTATCTGACTCACCGAATTTGTTCGTTACGAATAAAGAGTGTTAAGATCTACGAACCCTTAGGTGCTAGTCCCAAGGTCGTACCAGTCCAAGACAACTCCTTGAAAGAGGACCGAACGTCTTCCGAGGGAAGTACATCAAAGGAGTTTACCGTCACTCTCTCTAGAGAAAAATCTTTCTGTAATTAGAGTAGTACTTCCGGGGTGGAAGTACTGGATTAGATTGGGACTGATAGAGGATTTACGGAATGGAGGTTTATAGTAACCCTAATCCCAAAGTTGTATACTTAAACTCCCCTTGTGTGAGTCAGGTACTGTCTAACTAAACGAATACGATACTTGCTTATAATCCAGTGAAGTCAGTACAGGTTGAGAAACGTTTGGATACCTGGTATCGAGTGATCCGAGGAGACAGGTACCCTAAAAGGTCTGCTCTTATGACCTTACCCAACTGTAAGGGAAGAGGTCCCTAGAAGGACTGGGACCCTTACGTGGTAGAGGACGTAAGTACCCGTCCAAGAAATGGTGATCGTGGTGGACCCTTGGTTCCGACTTAATGGGGGTTCTTAATATCATTCTATGTGGAGTGTCGTGTCTCATTTCCTCTTTTTGGACGGTAGTCGAAACCCATGAGAACAGTAAAACCCAGAAGTCCACCCTAACAAATCCTCCTTCGACATATTGTTTTATATCTTCAATTCCCTAAACCTTCGGTCGTTTCTGGTATCTTCTCCTTGTCCTCGGTTTCCTTTGCAGGACCCCTTGTAATTAAGGTCAACGTAACTAACTCAGGAGACCAAACGTATTAAATCGTAGTTTGATGTGTAGTAGAGTACAAAGATTAAGGAGAATATCTGTTGAGTCCTGTCACATTGAATTACGAGAATATAGGTTAGTAAGTGGGTTTTATCTTCGGTCCTTAACTCTCCTGGTAGATTTAAGATGGTGGTTTTGGGTTCGTTGTTTCGTCGTCACTAGATTTATAAGGTGGTGTGTTTAGTTAGTAAGACAAAACAAAACAAAATAACCGATTTGATGGACTTAGTATCAGGTAAAGAATTTCCTCCACTCTTTTCACTAAGGAGTACCCCATCCGACCCCATTTCTTATTCGTCCACTGTTCTCTTGAAGAGAACCTACAGGACTTTAAGTCCAAGGGTTACGTTCCTCGATCAACCCACTTTTAACACAAAAGACTCTGTTCGACTGAGTAGTGTGTAGACTTTCTTCAGACTTAGGGGTATTCTGACCACGTAGAAGAGCAGTGATGGAGTATCTTGTTTCGTCGGAAGACAACTATGTATAATTTTCGTTGAAAACCAACCGGAATGTCTATCTTTTTTTTAACATATATGTTCCGGTCAAATCTCAAGACCAATATAAACCAGAACGGTAGTAACAGACACAAACTTAGACTTGTCAGTAGAATTGAACATGATATCTATCACGGAGGTGTAGGTGTTCGAGTAGACAACTTCAGGATTTGGGGGCACACACCAAAACCTTTTACCTTGTAAACCCTTCATTAACCAAATCTACTTCAGTCCTCCCATTCTAAGGGACCACTCTATGTATAGGAATATTCTTCTCTCAGGTCTCCTGAACGGAAGAGAGAGGAGGTACACTCTTGTGTTACTCTTCCGTTGGTACACGTTCAGTCTTCCACTTAGGAATAACTCCTTGCTTTAACGGACTTTGGAGTCTGAAAAACTTAAAGGTCGGAGGTCTTGACACTGTTTACTTCAAGACAACAAGTTTGGGGGGCCAGATACCATAAAACAATACCGTCGGGTCCGTCCGATTATGTTACACAGGGGGTTCCCCTGTAGTTTTTTGGAAACGTTTTGATACCTTCGAATGAAATTCCATATTACTCTCTTCAGGAACTCTAACTTGATTGTGCCTTGAAAAATTTATAAACTAGTGAACCTCCCTAAATCTCCTGAAATTTCCGAAGGCACCATCGAGTCGACCATTTCTTAAAAAGACGTTAAGTTGGGACCAACCCAAGGACCCACCCCTTCTAGGGGACCTCTTCCCTGTCCGATGGGTTGAGGTCATAAGAACCTGAAGAGACCACACAGTCTTCCATTTCTTAGGAGGATGTTGCGTCCTCTGTACCCAAGTTAGGGACTCAACCCTTCTAGACGATCTCTTCCCGTACCGTCGGGTGAGATCATAAGGACGGACCTTATAGGGGAACCTGACTCTTCGGACCACCCAATGTCATACTGACTCACTGATTCGTCTCGTGTCGTGTCTCCCTAAATATCACTAAGTTACTTTCTTATACAAGGTAAATTGTATCAGTTAAAGTAAAACATCCTTAAAACCCAATGAACCATTACGTTGGGCGAAGAAGTCTATGATGAGGTGTTGTATAAACTTCTTTAAAACGTAGACTATGTTTATGTATCTAAAGAAACTAATTTGGTTTACCTTATTATCTCATTTACAATACGGTTCTTGTAGTATACCATAATATGGAAGATGTAATTTTTTATTTACAAAGGTTAAATCTTTTTCTTGAGAAAAATTTAAGAACTTTAAACTTTCAACTAAAGTGCAGGCCTAAGAGTCACTCCGTGGGCTATTGCAAAGGGACTTCGGGTAAATACAACCATATAACCATACTGGTAAAGAAAATATTTAGACGAAACTTTGTGTCTTCTCCGTACGACAAATTTTCGACCACTTTCCACTAACGATCGAAACTTTATTTTTTCGGCTCAAAGTAAAACTTTTCGTTCTGGAAAGAGTCAAACTGACTTTTCGTAATTTGTCCTATCTCACTGATAGAGAACATTAACAGTCGTCTAACCGTTAGACTGTATATTAAGACCGTTTGGACATGAATTAACGATTTTATACTGAAGGATCGTTGATGTTCATACAAGACCGTTACAGTTCAATAGGGTTTGGTGTACTGAGCTGAAGACGAAATCTTAATTTTAACTTCTAAATGGGGTCCAACTTCGACACGGAACACGTAAGGCGTTCTTGAGATATTTGACGTCTGTCCTTTTGCCCTATAGCAATTTCGTAAAACCACGGGGTCCCCAGTTACAGTCTATGTTAGATTAAATTGTAGAAATAATTCCTAGAGCTTCTCCCTCATTCGGTGTATAATTACTTTACACGTTTACTATAATTTGACCCTCGAACACATTGGTGGTCATTCCTGTTTCTTTATTATCTTCGCATGGTTTTCTCCAATTTTCATACTCGTCTTTTAATAATGTACTTTTAGTGGAAGAACCCTAACTATCAAAACCTCTACTCGTGACCCTCAGTCTTTAGAGTTTCAAACCCTTAATTTTCCTTCTTTTTCTCCCGTTGGAAATCGGTCATAGATTAATTCTGTGGTTGCATTTGTAGAATGTAATACATTTAAATATGTCAGAATTTAGTCTTTATAGTGGCTGAGATTTTAATCTATGTTCGGTTAAGTTTACAACATTGAATTGATTTATGTTGTATAATATCTACCGACAATTTTTACTGATCATATGGACTTGTTATAGTTGTTAGTCTTGTATACTTTATCATGTCTCTTCTCTTTACCGTTTTGTATTTTATACTCGTACTACTATTTTATAGTGTGTAGTATTTTATGTTCAAACGAATAATTTGTTTGAGGTCTTCAAGAAGTGAGTCTTTGGCACAAAGGTTCTGTCATTAAACTTTTTTGTCTGTTTACACAGAAAAAAATTTTTTATCACTTTGTTAAATTTTCGGGACTGGAAAATGGGATACTGAGGTACGAAAGGGCAAAGGTGGGTTTCTCAACTCTGTATCGTTTCGACAATGATTTTGTCCTACGGGAACCCCGTCGTAGACTATTGGACAGTCAGAAGTCCATCGAAGAGAACTGAGGGATATTGAAGAACTGTAGTGAGAAAGACAGAAGAGGTGGAGTTGAACAAGAAGGTACGGTTACTAGAACCAGCGAGAATCAATAGACCAATAAAACTGTTCTTTAAAATTTATTCGCGTGTGGGACTTTGTCACCAAACGTAAAATCCCAGTAACAGGAGAGGGAGGTAGGGAATCTTAAGGAGTCTCGGACAGGACTCGACTTCAGGGTTTTACCTTACGTGTGTCGTACCTCGACCTTTCTTCTGGAATGGATTGGGTAAGACCTTATAAACCAAAGTAGTGGGATGGAAACCACGACTGAGTTATTTTCCACCGAAGATGAACAAAAGGTTTAGGAAGGTACTAAGGAGTGGAGAGAAACCCTAGGTCCTCCTTTTAATTTTCTCCTTTTAAGGAACCACGGGGTCTCTATGACTTTATTTTCCATCTAAGTTTCTTGACTTCTACGACTCCAAGACCACATCCATGATTGTATCGTCTTTGTTTGAGAAAAGAAACACGACATTTCTTGGATTGGTCATAGTGTATCTGCACCCCAAATTATGGAGACACAGTTTTAAGAGTCTTTGTAGCCCCCCGCTGGTCTGAGTACCCTTCCTCATTGACCGTACACTCCCTTCTTATATTTGGGTTCATGTCCAACGTCGATTACACCCCACCCATGTGACTTTTGGAAGTTCCTATACGAACGACCACTCCTTCTCCCTAAGAAAATTTATATGATCTTCCTTAATAATCTTAATACACTTATTTTGAGTTCCTCTTTTATTCATCCGATCCGGAAAAATAATGTGGAATTCTTAAAATAATATGGTATTCGCAAAAGCACCCAAATTCTATGTATTTGCATTTAAATTTGTGTCTTTTGCGTATGACTTCCTTTCAAAGTAATTACCAAGGATTTAATGTTACTTAATCTTACTCAAAGAGATGTTCTGGACATTCCAAAGGAAATCGAATGATGTGTTCAAGTAAATGGTTCATCTCAGAGGTACTTTGAAGGAGTGAGATAGTTCGTGGTTACTTGAGGTGAGGTGAAGTTGTCTTTGCATTTTTACAAAAGTCTTTCAGTAAAGTAAAAGGACCTATAAAGACCTGTAGTGGTCTACCAGTTGTGGCTATAGTCTAACTAATATAAGAAACGTCGGTTTCTACCTCTTCGAGATATGTCAGTTGTTTTTGTTCTGGCCCTCGACTGACACCGAGTCTAGTACTTGAGGAATAACGGTTTAAATCTGAATATAACTTCTTTCATCCCTTTACGTGATCTGGTAAGTCCATACTGGATTTAGTTTAGGGAATACTAACTAATATGTTACCTTCACTCTTTATCTAAATTCCCGGATCTAGACTATCTGTCTCACGGACTACTTGATGCCTGACTCCAAACACTGTAACATGTCCTCTGTCCCTAGTTCTGGTAGGGGTACCTTTTCTTTACGTTTTTTCGTTTTACCGACAGACTTCTCCGGAATGTTTATCGACACTTTTCTTCTCTTCACTTTTCGTTTCCTCTTTTCCTTTCTACATTCGTAGACTTACGTCTCAAGGTTTCTTATCGTTCTTCTCTATTCTTTCGGAAGAAGTCACTAGTTACGTTTCTTTATCTCCTTTTCTTGTCTTACCCTTTCTGATCTCTAGAGAAGTTCTTTTAATCTCTATGGTTACCTTGTAAAGTACGTTTCTACCCGAGCTAATTCCTGTCTTTACCAGACCTGGATTGTCTTCGTCTTCTATCATTCTTCTTGACACGTGTCTTCTTGACACATTTTTTCTAGTAGTACTGGGCCTATTAGTGCTACCACACTAGTGAGTAAATCTCGGTCTGTAGGACCTTACACTTCAGTTCACCCAGAATCTTTCGTAGTGATGCTTGTTTCGATCACCTCCACTACTTTAAGGTCAACTCGATAAAGTTGAGGATTTTCTACTACGACACTTTCACGACGTGAGTTATACGGACGTTTAAACCTTTTGAGTCGTCACCGGTGTCCTGACCTTTTCCAGTCAAAAGTAAGGTTAGGGTTTCTTTCCGTTACGGTTGTTTACGAGTTCTATGGCGTGTTAACGTGAGTAGAGTGTACGATCATTTCATTACGAGTTTTAAGAGGTTCGGTCCGAAGTCACTATGCACTTGGCACTTGGAAGACTAAGAGTTCGACCAAAATCTTTTCCGTCTCCTTGTTCTCTAGTTTAACGGTTGTAGGTGACCTAGTACCTTTTTCGTTCTCTCAAGGTCTTTTTGTAGATAAAGACGAAATAACTGATACGGTTTCGGAAACTGACACACCTAGTGTTATTTGACACCTTTTAAGACTCTCTCTACCCTTATGGTCTGATGGACTGGACGGAGAACTCCTTGGATATACATCCAGTCCTTCGTTGTCAATCTTGACCTGTACTTTGCAGTCTGACCAAGGTTTATCCTTTTCCTCATGTAGTTCCGATATATAACAGTGGGACGAATAAATTGAAGATACGTCTCATGTAGTACTCTTTGCGACTCAACCTTCTTCGTGTTCGACCTTAGTTCTAACGGTCCTCTTTATAGTTATTGGAGGCTATACGTCTACTGTGGTGGGAATACCGTCTTTCACTTCTCCTTGATTTTTCGGAGAACTACTTTCACTTTCTCCTCTCACTTTTTCAACCGAATTTCGAGTTGTAAGTCTTTTACTTCTAGTACCGTAGACCAGGGTAGTGAAGTACCCTTTAATCTACCCCTTTGTCACCTTTGTCACAGTCTGAAAGAAAAACCCCCGAGGTTTTAGTGACGTCTACCACTGACGTCGGTACTTTAATTTTCTGTGAATGAGGAACCGTCCTTTCAATACTGGTTGGATCTATCGTATAAGTTTTCGTCTCTGTAA